>JANIJH010000003.1:1369246-1385035 GCA_024520975.1 Erythroxylum areolatum
TGACCATTTAAAATCTTTTGGTTGTTTATGTTTTGCTACTAATGTCAAGCCTCATAGAGATAAGTTTGATCCGAGAGTTACAAAATGTGTTTTCTTGGGATATTGTGCAGGGCAAAAGGGGTACAAATTGTTTGATATCACTTCTGGTTCTTTTCTGGTCTCTAGAGATGTAGTTTTTCATTAAACTACTTATCCTTATAGGTCATTATCTACTACCCCTGTGGATGTTCCACTTCCTATGGTTTCTTCTGATCATTTTTCAGATGTTTTCGATGAACCTTCTTCTGTTCCTACCTTCCCTCCTTCCAACACTGATCATGTTTCTCCTACTCTTTCTTCTTCTTCTTCTTCTTCTCAGCCATGTCCCATTCTTCCTTCTCCTACATTGCGTAGGAGTGCAAGAGTCTCTACTAAACCTGCATGGCTTAATGATTTTGTATCCCATGCCTCTACTGACCAACTTCATTTTTTTGTAGTTAATCCTTCCAATTATTCCATTCCCACTTTTCCTTTTATACCTACACCTCATCTATCATCCACATACATGTCTTTTTTAGCTAATGTTTCTGTTATTGAAGAACCTCAATCTTATCATTAGGCTAAGATTCATGATCATTGGTTACAAGCAATGCAGCAGGAGTTAGCTGCATTGGAGTCTAACAATACTTAGGTGTTGACTTCTTTACCAGTTGGTAAGAAAGCCATTGGTTCCCGATGGGTTTTTAAGGTTAAGCTTAAGCCTGATTGGACTGTTGATATATATAAGGCCAGATTAGTGGCCAAGGGATATCATCAAGTGGAGGGAGTTGATTTTACTGACAGTTTTTCCCCTGTTGCAAAATCTGTCACTGTTCGTATATTTTTGGCTGTAGCTGCTCAGTTTTCTTGGCCTATACATCAGTTAGATGTTAATAATGCTTTTTTGGATGGGCATCTTGATGAGGAGGTATATATGCTACCTCCGGATGGGTATACTGCAGCTAGACCTCATCAGGTTTGTAAGCTTAATCGTACTTGGTATGGCTTGAAGCAAGCCTCTCGTCAGTGGAATTGTGAATTTACAAAGCGTTTGCTTTCTTATGGTTTTCTTCAATCTCAGCATGATCATTGTTTGTTTATTAAGTCTACTGGTCTTCATTTTGTGGCTCTGTTGATCTATGTTGATGATATCTTGTTGACTGGGCCTTCAGTGGATGTTTTGACTGATGTTAAACAATTTTTAGCTTCTGTATTTTCTGTGAAGGATCTTGGTCCTACAGGGTATTTTTTGGGATTGGAGATTACTAGGTCTTCCACTGGGTTATATGTTAATCAACGCAAGTATGTACTTGATCTGTTGTCTGATGCGGGTTTGACTGGTGCTAAACCAGTATGTACTCCATTGCCTAAGGGCTTGAAATTCTTGGCTGATTCTGGTTCTCTTTTGGAGGATGTAGGGCAATACCGTAGGTTGGTTGGTCGATTATTGTACTTGGGGTTTACTCGACCTGATATTACTTTTGTATTTCAACAGTTGAGTCAGTTTGTGACTGCTCCATGTCAGGCTCATTGGGATGCTGCCGTGCATCTATTGAGATACTTGAAGGGTTGCCCTTCTAAGGGTTTATTTTTTCCTGCTTCTTATGTTTCTTCTATGTCAGTTGCTTCTTCTCTCTGTTCTCTTGTTGCTTATTGTGATGCTAATTGAGGTTCGTGTTTGACTACTCGTCGTTCTGTTTTGGGTTTTTGTGTTTTTTTGGGTTCTTCCTTGATTTCATGGAAGACTAAGAAACATGCTACGGTTTCTCGATCCTCGGCTGAAGCTGAGTATCGGAGTATGGCTTCCACTGTTTGTGAGTTGTTGTGGATTTCATATTTGTTGAAAGATTTCCAGATTTCATTTTCTCGTCCGATTCCTTTGTGGTTTGATAATCAGGCTGCCCTTCATATTACTGCCAATCCGATGTTTCATGAGCGTACCAAGCATTTTGATATTGATTGCCATGTGGTTCGTGATCAATTCAAGTTGGGTTTCATTGCTCCTGTCATGTTTCTTCCAAGCTTCATTTGGCTGATTTATTTACTAAGACATTGGCTGCTCCTCTTTTTACCTCTCTTTTGTCCAAGTTGGGTTTGGTTGATGTTCACCAACCTCCAACTTGAGGGGGGGATGTTAAGATAGCTAGTTGTAAAGTGTTGTCTTTTTAATTTGTACATAATACAGTGTTTAGTTTCTGTCTTGTACAGTTGTTTTTCACTCAGTTGTATATATTATGAAATCTAGCTTTTGTACTGTACATACGATATAATAAAAGGCTAGTTTATTTACTCTATTTTCTTGCTCTCTCGAACCTTCTGTTCAGTGATATTGGGGAAGTTGTTGTTTCCTGGGTCGGAGATGGATTCTCCAAACACAAACATGGCAACATGTTTGTGATTGGACTGTTTAATGCTGTTGTCTCCAACTTGGCAGGCCCTGAAAGGGACGATGTTGGAAGAGAGGAAGAAGAAGGTAAGTGCAATAGCACTTGCCATACTTAGATTCTTGGTTTTGTTCTTACTAAACTTGTTTTGTTCCATGTATAATAATCTTTGATTGATTGGTCACTGTTTAATATTTACTGTCTTTTTGGTAGTTGTTATCGCCCTGCGCCTGTTATTGCAGTCATTATTTACCTGCAAAGTGTGAGAACATTTTCAATTTTATTAATTTTGATATAAATTATAAAAAATAATTTACTCATTATAACTAATAATAATTGAATAATAATATTTTTCACAATTTATAATAATTGACACTCAATTTTTATATAAGATGTGTCATTCGATGATAACAAATTTGATCTATAATTTACAAATTAATATCAAATCTGACTAAGAATTTATTAGGAATTATCTATAGTTTATGACTTTATTATGGGTATCATTCTCACCTTAATCTAACAATAAAAATATACTCTGAAATAATTTATAATAGTTTAATTTTAGACTAATTCAATAATAAAATTAGCAAACAAAATCTTAGTTGTTTCAAATTAAAAGATCTACTTAAATTTTGATTTGAAAATATAAAAAATTCGACCTCTTCTTGATAAATAAAGTTATTTTACAACAGCAACAATATCCAGTAAAAATTTCGCTGAGATACAGGATTTGGAGAGAAGTAGTAATACGCACCCTTATTTTTAACGATAAATAAAGTTATTTTTAATATAAATAATTAATTATATTAAAATAATATTATTTTATTATGATCTAAATAAATTTAAATTGTTAGTACTAAGTATGGTATAGGGTCAAACTGAGCTTATTGTTGAGAGTTGACTTGAGATCCCTAGAAAAGTAAAAACCAAATATCTGATATTTCACTCTGCCTTTAATGCTGACTTACGGCTTGCCTCCTCAGACGTCAATTTTGAGCTTAGTACTTCCATTCTCACCATTACACCTATAGGGTGCCTCCCATTCCTCTTAGAAAATATAGCCGAGATTTGTTTCCTGCGACTTATCATGTAATGTTTTAGTATTTTCTTTCCTTTGTAAAAAAAAAAAAGAGAGAGCAAAGTATAGAAAGTTTTCTTTAAATTTTAATCTTTAACTCATCAAATATTTTTATTTAAAATAAATAATTTAAAAATTGTATATCTTATATTATTGAGATTATTTTAAGTTCATAAATTGATCTGAGTGTTTTATTCAACCATTTCGCCTATATTAATTGTAAAAACCTTGAATCGTAGTTCAGTTTTTAACTTTTCAGTTCAATTTAGTTTAATAAATCTTGTTGTTAAAAATTAATTAATTTATTAGTTAATCGGTCAATTTTTATTAATTAATAAGTTCTTATAAATCAAAATAAATCAATTAATTTTCATTTAATAATATCTTTTTTCAATTAAACCTAAATTTTTTGAGAGGTAAAAATAATTTCTTTTAATCATTTTTAAAATTTTATTAAATATTTAGCTCTTTTTATGACGATTTAATACCGGTTGAAACTTTTAAATCTTAAACTTCTTATCTTACTAATTTATCTTATGGTATAGTTTTTAACATGTTGGTTTTATTTATATTAGAGTTTATTTATCACGGGTAAACTAACTCAAACTCAACCTAAATAAAATCTATAAAAATTGAATTAATTTTGAGAAAAATGGTCCAACCTAATACAAATAATTCTATGTAATTTATCTAAATTCTAAAATAAATTTATTTTAATTGAAATGTTCGGTCAATAAACCAAACCTAACATGTCTTATTATCATCCTTAAAGCTATGTTCACTTGGAAGTAAAATTTTTAATGGAATAGACTATAAATAGATATAATATTAGAAAATTATAATTTAGAAGAAACGGGAGGATTCAAAATGTGATATATTGAAATATTGTTTGGAAAAAGGGTTTTCAATATAATATAATGAAATGTTGTATATTATTTTACATTTCATCATAAACTTCAAAATTATAGGTAATTTATTTTTACCGTTTAGGGTAGAATGAGATATAATGTGAAAATTTTCATTTCTATCTTATTTAATTTTATTATAAACCTCATGCTAAACAATTAAATAATATTACATTATATTTTATTTCATTAATAACCATCCAATCGATAAATAGCCTAAGTTTATCTATATGTATTTGAAAAATAAAAATATATATATAGTGAGCAAGTATTGTACCGGCCAATCAGACCACACTGAGGACCAGGCCCAGGCGGATCTGGAAATGGAATGCTATCTAAAAGGAATCTCACCTGACCCTAAACTACAATATTAAATGCCAATTACGTACTAAGTGACAAATCTACTCTACAGTATTAAGTATCCCTGTCACGTGATTTTTTAATTAAAAAATTAGTATTTTTTATCATTAAGAATATTTTTTTATTTCTCGATAATCTTTTTAAATTGGAAAACCATACTTCACTCCCTCTAAAAAAAAAACCATACTTCACTATTCCTCCCACTTTTTCTTTTTCTTTTTAATATAAAATCACTTATAAATTTTAATTTAATTTCAATTATAAATAAAACTACTAAAAAATAAATTATAAACAATAACAAAAAGATTTTGTTAACATATATAATTTGAAGAGGTCCGCGACCCTCGGATGTCGAGGGTGTCCTTGAGGTGATCTCGTAGTTCCTATAAGATAGAGATGATAAGATCAGTCTATGAATTTTTCTTGTTTTACTGCATTTCGTTAAAAAATTAAAGGGAAATAATGTACCAAGCTATTTGTAAGGGCGAATTTGCTCCTTTTCTCTAGAAATCCTAGACGAGGAAATTCTAGGAGAGCCACCGACTCTAACTATCATCCTAATAATACACAATTGATAAAAAAAATATATACAAAAAATATATATAATAACATATTATATTAAAGATAAGAGAATTTCATTTATGAGAAATTTTGTAAAATTATTATATTTTATTTGATAAAAGTATATAATTTAGATAAAAATTTAAATTATTAAATTAAATGGGACAAAACAAATCATCCAAATGATACGATGTGACCTTCTTACCACGAACTCTCACCGCACTAGATCATACCTTACAAACCATCAACATATCAAGACCGTCAATCTCCCAGGCTCCCCCTCGAATACGAACTTCATTTACCATACAGTAGTTTTGCCGGTATTTGATCCGAGCCCTGTGATGACACGTACACTACGACAACTGCTATATCATGTGATTGCAGCTTCCTCTTCGTCTTCCCTATCTCTCTCTGTCTCTCTGGTGTGTGATTGCGTCTCTGTGGATTGAGTTTTTTCTCTCTAGGGTTTCAATCGATCCTTCTCTATCGGGATCTTCGGTTTTCTCAATTCTTAATTCTCAATTCTCAATTTCCATTCTTAACTCAAAATGCCGTCGGTGTACGGAGCCAGACTCACCACCTTCGAAGATTCGGAGAAAGAAAGTGAATACGGTTATGTCCGTAAGGTAATTTCAATTTGGAAAGGTTTCATTTTTTTTTCTCTATATTTGCAGTGAATGGATCAGGTGGAGATGTTAAAACTGATGTCTTTTGATCCGTTTCTTTATTTTTTCTCTGTCAAGTAGATGGATTAGTGATCGTGCCTTGTGTTTATTAAATTTGGAATCGTTTGATTTGGATCTTCTGTAGTGGTGCTGGTGAAATTGTTATCTGTTTGGTGATTAAGTGGATCTCATCACATCTGAATAGTTTAGAAGTTATTGCTAGATTGATACACTGGCTTTTAATGACTCTACTGTTCTGATCAGGATGAATTTGATAGTTTACTTTGTAATGATAGGATTAATTGGTAGCGAGCTTAATAATTAAGTGAAAAGATTAGTTCTTTACTGCTGATTTCTGGGAATTGAAAGTTCAGTACTTTGTAATTGTTTGTAAGTTTAATATAAGTAAATGTTGAGGGCTACTATATTGTAATGTATCTCGTCAGGCTTTTGTTGATGCTTTTGTAACGATTTTATATGGCTTGACAGGTATCGGGTCCAGTGGTGGTTGCAGATTGCATGGCCGGTGCTGCTATGTATGAGCTTGTCCGTGTTGGCCATGACAACCTGATTGGTGAAATCATTCGATTGGAAGGAGATTCTGCCACAATTCAAGGTTCATTTTCTCCGTAATTAGTCATATACCTCTCTCTTTTTTCGTATTTGTTGCTTTATCATTCTTCCTACTTATTGAAGTTATATATGCCTCCATCATTTGCAAATTTCCACCCATATAAGCCTGTTAAACTAAAATAGAATAGGAAGGTTGAAGAAGGTGGTGGAACAGAGAAAGTTTGCACGTTCAAAAGATTCTTTTTTCTGTAAATGGACGGAACTTCAAGTTTCTAAAATACAAATAACTTTGTGTTTTTTGATGTCAGTGTACGAGGAAACAGCAGGGTTGATGGTAAACGATCCTGTTCTTCGGACTCACAAGGTAATCATTCATTTGTTACTTACTATATAGTTTTTCAACTCTGTTTACTTATAAGCTTCTTGACCTTACAGCCTCTGTCTGTGGAGTTGGGACCAGGAATATTGGGAAACATTTTTGACGGTATTCAGGTTGGAAGTGCTTTTCTTGTTATTTTTCAATTATTCAGTGTCTTTGAATTGTTTAACTTGTTTGTCCTTTGTTTTGACCATTAAATGGGTGAAACTACTTTTTAGGTCTTATGGTTTTCGGTCAAATAGTCTGCTGCTTAATCATTTCTTCATTTTCTTTTTCTGTTTTGTTAAAATAGAGACCTCTGAAAACAATTGCAAAAAGATCTGGTGATGTGTACATCCCTCGTGGTGTCTCTGTTCCTGCTCTTGACAAAGATACACTCTGGGAATTTCAACCTAAAAAGATAGGTAACTGGATAATTTGTCTCCATCCATTTGATGTGAATTAATGCTGACTGCTGAGTGTAATCTATCTGATGGTGGCAGGCGAGGGAGATCTTCTCACTGGTGGAGACTTGTATGCAGTAAGTTTTTCTATGCCAAACATTTTTAAGAAGTATAGGCTTCACGTTTCGAAGGTTGTAATCTGTTTCTAACATTCTGATTTTTTTTGGCCAATGCAGACTGTCTTTGAGAACAGTTTAATGCAGCACAGTGTTGCACTTCCCCCTGATGCCATGGGGAAAATCACTTATATTGCTCCTCCTGGCCAATATTCCTTAAAGGTTTCAATTGTTTTACAGATACTCTCGATCTAATATTCAATAGTTTGTGATCCTGATAATCTTTGTTTGATGTTGAAATTAGAGAAACAATGGGTAACCATCATTATTTTGAACTCTAAGCTGTCTTCCTCTTTTTCTACCTATTGAACTTATTGCAAAACTTGACAATTTTGCAATTGAAAACTCCACCCAAGTTGTTATGCTGCACATGGTTTTTTCCTACAGAATTGTAAGTTGACTTCTTATATGCTTGCAGGATACTGTATTGGAGCTTGACTTTCAGGGTGTCAAGAAGAAGTTTACAATGCTTCAGGTCTGTAACTAAATTTTATTACTATAGGAGGAACTTTATAGTTGTTTCTTGCACCATAATGGATCAAATTTGTTGTGTGCAGAGTTGGCCAGTGCGAACACCAAGACCTGTTGCATCAAAGCTTGCTGCTGATACCCCTCTACTTACTGGACAGGTACTATGAGCTCATACTTAGCTGGCTCTCTCAATTATTAGTTGTTTATGAAAATGGAGTTCCTGATGATCTTTTTGGATCCAGCGTGTTCTTGATGCTCTTTTCCCCTCAGTTCTTGGTGGAACTTGTGCTATTCCTGGGGCATTTGGCTGTGGGAAAACCGTCATTAGTCAAGCTCTTTCAAAGGTGACCTTTCTCATTCCTTGTATCAGTTTGGTATAATCATTATGATTGTAAGAGGTTTCCACAAGTGATCAGGTGTTCCGCTTTTTTCTTATGCAGTACTCTAATTCTGATACTGTTGTTTATGTTGGCTGTGGTGAGCGAGGAAATGAAATGGCTGAGGTTTGCACTTCTCTTCTGTGGGTCATTTTTCATATCTTGTAAGGTCTTTTGATTCTTACCTGGCATGTCAATTTTATAGGTGCTTATGGATTTCCCACAATTGACAATGACTTTGCCTGATGGCCGTGAAGAATCTGTCATGAAGCGCACAACGCTTGTGGCCAATACTTCTAACATGCCCGTGGCTGCTCGTGAGGCTTCAATCTATACAGGTAACCATGTTCTAGGCCATGTTGAAAGATTCTGGTAGACTAGATCTGAGAAATATGAGATTTTTGTCCGACGGTTAGAAGGATCATGAAACTTATATACTGATATGTGGATTGGTTCAGTGCAGTTGTCAATGTTCTGTTGTGTGGGGAAAATGTTTGAATTATAATGCTGACTTTTCTTGAAATATCAACATGATATTTGCATTAATGGATGCATCCTGTTAATTTATTGCTCATGCTAAGCATAAGTAAGATTCATTTCCTATGATAGGTGTAAGTTCTTTAGACATTGTGTATTGATATTTTTTAATTGGATGGTGGATGTTTTAATTCAGGAATCACCATTGCTGAATATTTCCGAGATATGGGATACAATGTTAGCATGATGGCAGATTCAACATCCCGATGGGCAGAAGCATTGCGTGAAATTTCTGGACGACTGGTTTGCTCATCTCTTGTCTAGCTTATTTGTAACATATATTTTGCAGCACTTCTAACAATGACTTCTTTTTTACTATTTAATATGGACTGGGGTATGAATAGGCAATAGGACATCTTTAAAGCCTTGCAATATCTGTTAATTTTGTACAAAATGTTCCAAAGTTTGCAAGATCTGTAGATGACAAACTTTTTAATCTAGATGTAAAAGTTTTAATTGTATCGTATTAAATCCTCCATGCATACTGTAAAGTTGATTTCAATTAGTTAATGCTAACTGTGATTCTCTGTCTTAATTCCTGATACAGGCTGAAATGCCTGCGGACAGTGGTTATCCTGCTTATTTGGCAGCACGTTTAGCCTCATTTTATGAACGTGCTGGGAAAGTTAAATGCCTTGGTGGGCCAGAGCGTACTGGTAGTGTTACAATTGTTGGTGCCGTTTCTCCTCCTGGAGGGGATTTTTCAGATCCTGTCACATCCGCCACTCTCAGCATTGTTCAGGTAATGGAGAATTTCCTTGATCAGGGGCATTTGTAGGTTTAATCATGATATCAAGCCAGGATAGTCTCTAGTCTTTTACCTAGTATAAGTTGATCCATGCTCTCCATTTATATTAACTATCTTTTTTTGTTTTCATCTTTTAGGTTTTCTGGGGTTTGGACAAGAAACTTGCCCAGAGGAAACATTTTCCTTCTGTAAACTGGCTCATTTCATATTCGAAGTATACTTCTGTATGTCCCGTTTCACTTCTCATAGCACATATCAATCTTCATTCTGTTTTCTTGTCCACACCTTTCTTCATCATAATGCCCTTTAACCTCCTGTTCTCTATGATTGTATCCTTGGCATTTATTGGATTATTTCATTCTTGTTGTCAGGCTTTGGAGACCTTCTATGAGCAATTTGATCAGGATTTTATCAGCATTAGGACAAAGGCTCGAGAAGTGCTACAGAGAGAAGATGACCTGAATGAAATTGTCCAGGTAGGTTTCCTAAGACTTAAAATTTTGATTATCTATATATTTGGATTTGGCATACTAGGCATAGGAATTAAGGGGTTTCTCTAGTCAAATGATAGCTAGTCTCCTTTTGGTACTTTTTATTTAATAAAGCAAGTTTAATAGTTTTCCTACGGAACAAGTGTTCTTCGATGTAACATATTAGTTTAATTATTGCAGCTTGTAGGAAAGGATGCTTTAGCTGAACAAGATAAGATTACTCTGGAGACTGCAAAGCTTTTGAGGGAGGACTATCTTGCTCAGAATGCATTTACTCCGTAAGCTATTCTTCAGTGATTTCTTTTTTCTGATTATGTTTTTTTACTTCTCATAATTGGACATTTCTATTTGCATGTCTGCGATAGATATGACAAATTCTGCCCATTCTACAAATCGGTTTGGATGATGCGCAACATGATTCACTTCTACAATTTGGCTAATCAGGTATAGAATACCACCTTATCTTACAATTATATCTTTTAGCCAATTTGTTGGTTCTATTTACTATTATTTGGAATACTTTGTAAATAAAACTGGTTCTATTAGCTATAACACTAAAAAGTGGAAGCACCCCCTAATCCTAAGTGTTCCTGACTGACTGATAGTGTACTGGTACTGTGAGGGAAAGGTGAATATGATTTAACCTTCTGTACACAGAGAGCGATCTGGTAGGTTACACATAGTGTTTATCTTGTTTGATCTCTGGTTATGACCCTTTATTGGCTGATCTTTCAATCAACTATGGTGTTGCTTAACTTTTGTGCTTCTGATCATGGAATCAAAACCTTGAATGACCTCCAATCCTCGATGAGAAATGTCGTCGATTATTGATTCAAAAGTGTGTAACTAATGTGCAGGCTGTTGAGAAAGCAGCTGGCATGGATGGTCAGAAAATAACATACAGCCTTATCAAGCATAGACTGGGAGATCTCTTCTACCGCTTAGTGTAAGTAAACTTTACAATGCTAGTGATAATATCCCAAAAACTGAGAAGAAAAGAAAGTGCAAGTTCCGCTTTTTGTTACTATTGCAGATCACAGAAATTTGAAGATCCAGCAGAAGGAGAACCAGCTCTTGTGGCTAAATTCAAAAAGTTGCATGAGGATTTGACTGCTGGTTTCCGTGCATTGGAGGACGAAACCCGATAATTTAGCTTTTTGAAGAGTTTTTTCACCTTGGGTTCTGGTGGCAGCACCCAACAAATCACTTGGTTACTCAGATTTGTTTCAGCACTTGGATTGCAAGTGCTGATAGGTCCTTGTTGCGCCACTTTGTAGTGCATGTTTTGACTTTTGAGGTGTGGTAGCTATGTTCCCTTTTAAGTTGAGCTCTATTGGGCAGTAACTCTCTGAACTTTCCTGATGTATGTAGTGAAATAAGGTGTATTCTTTTCGTGCTACCTTGTATTAATGTTTATTTTTCACTACCTTAAAATATGAAGAGACTATTCTGAACCTGTGGTCGCTCATTTCTTGCCAATGAGATTAGTAAATAACCATCAGTCAATGTGTGTAGATGGTGTTAGTATGCAACTGATTATTTAAGTTTTTGCATGCAAGTATTAGGGATAACAAATCAGTTTGAACTTGTCTTGAATATATCAATTTCGATTTGATCGATTTTTGAATCGGATTTCAAGCATAGAGATGCTCAGGCCGAGGTTTGATCGATTTTTGGCTTCTTGCCTCTATTGCATCGGGAGAGGTTTTCTTTAGTTGACGTGACAAAAAAGTTCAGGCATTTTCGAGGGGCTCGGGTTAAACTGGGTGCACCTATTGAGGTTTAACGGCTCGAGCTCAGGGTTGACAAATTTTTTTCTTGTCAATTGGCAATCCCAATGGCAATGAAGGAAATGTTTATGTATGGCTTAACCTTGACCTTGTTACTCTAGGCGGTAAAATAAACAAAAGATACTGATTCTGCAAATTCTTTAAATAACAGACCAAGTATTAACATTGCCAATCTCAGTCAGATTTAAGTACATGGTATGTACTATAACAACAATTGTCAGGACATAAATTTCCAACAGACAATTCTTGAAATGCTAGGAAAGCCAAAGCACTGAAACTGGAAATGAAATGAGGGTTTCTTAGCCAGGGCCAACTTTCGGTATGTCATAATGCTCGCTTAAGTTCGCCAAATACTGGTTAAAATCTTGAATCCTGTCACGGTGAGATTTATTGGCTTCCCTGCCCATCTTGCGCACATCAAGTCTCTCCCTCTGCTCAATGTATCGTTTCTCGGCGGGGGTGAGGTGATCTTCATAAGAAGTAGCCTTCTCTTCCTCGTTCAATTTGTTATCATTGGTTTCTTCTATATTAGGATCAGCAAGCTCTCCTGTGCTTTGGCCTGTAGCAAATAGCAGGTTAAGTGATGATACATCCAAGTTTGATTATTAATCAGATAAAACAGAAAGGTAAACAAAGTAGACCAGGTTCTGGTGCTTCTGCTCTATTCTTGGTCATACACTGAGACCATAAATTAAATGCAAACAGATCTTCAATCTCCAAAAACATTATCTTCTCAAGACCCTTGACATTTAGCAGTAATGAGCATAAACAAAATGTTTCAGGAAGCACTATGTACTGCTTCAATACTTCCTTCTAAGGTCTGTCCCATATAAATCATGCTGAGAAAGCAATGGGAGATAATATGACATTCACAAATATAGTGCATAATATGTAATTGTTCATTGACAATTCAAAAAGATAAAAAAAGAAGAAGAGAAAAGCCATTAGACCAAGAAGTTTCAGAAAACGAGTTAGATGTGAACAAGTAACACGAGAGGATAAAAAAGAAATCTTGTCGTTATTTCAGAGCTGTGCACTAAAGCATGCAAAATAACATACCAAATTCAATAATTTCCTAAATTATAAAGTATAAGAATCCAATGCAATTGTTCACTGGAAATTCAAAAAGGGAAAAGAGAAAAGCCATTACACCAAAGAAATATCAAAAGAAGAGTTTCACAAACCATTCGAACAAGTAACACGAGAATATGAAGAAGAAATCTTTTCATTATTTCAAAACTGCGCACTCAAGCTCGCAAAAGAACAAACAAAACTCAATAATTTGCTGCTAGAAAATTATAAACTACAGAATCGAATAGATAATTGTAAGACATAAATTCAAATGCCAGAAAATGGGATTAACAACTGCTACAAACACATATTGAGATGATAAACGTCAGAGATTGACGAATGAAATTCAAAAACTACGCACTTAAACATGAAAGTCTAAGAAAAGGAAGGATATCCAACCTTCTGAAAGCTCATCTCCCATGACTTGAGAGATTTGTTCGTTATGCTTCTTATGCTTCTTTTTCTTCTTCATGCCACCAGCCTTGACATCCAAAGCTTTTCCTTTAAGCTTCAGTTTGCCACCAACAACATTATCATAAGCTGACATCTTTTCTTGACCACTAGACTGGTAAGAATCATAGGTTAATTGATTAAAAATCATAGGAGAATTCACTGATACATTCAACACAAAATGAAAAGCAATACATGGGAAAAAGAAAGTTCCCACTACTACATTCCAATCCCAACCACAAAGATAAATGCCACAGCCATTCTGTATCAGAAATTTAGCTAACACCACCATCTCGATTTACCTCTTAAGAACTTCACAAAATTTCCCCACAAAATCATACATAAGTGAAACCAATTAAAGCGAAAGATAACCAAATTCAAGATAATGAATGATACAAGCCCGAAAAAGAAGAAAAATAAGAATGACCCTTTATGACCTAACGACCAAAGGTCTAATCTTTATGGGAGTTTTATGAGATAAGACACCAAATAAGATTAAATTACAAAGAAACGTAGAAAACCCATTAAGAAAATCCCCAAAAATCTTCAAAAAGTGGATAAAAATTGCAAAATTTCCACGTTCAACAACGCCAAATGGTAGGAGCAAACCAATACTCACATTAGAAACCTAAAACATCGAAACCCAAATCTGGCTTCCGCCTTTATAAACCGACAACTGAGTAACTAGATTAGATAGAAACAAATTATAGATTCATAATACTTACGAGTTGATGAATGTTTCCTTTCGGGACTAGGATTCCAACTCGAGGAAGGTCCTCTAGTTGAATATAAAACTATTCTTCCTTTTAGAGCTATTTTGATTTTAATGATTATAATAGTATTAAAGTTTTTTTCAGATATTATTTGATATTTATATTAAAACTTCTTCATGACCAGAAAATATTTTATCTAAATTACTAGTAGTTTATTTAAATTATTTTGTAGTGAAAGCATATAAATATATGATTAAATATAATTTAAGTGTAACTCCTAATCATAAATGTAATTCGATTTGTATTTATTAACAATATAATATACAATTTGCATAATAATCTAAAAAATTATGAGAGCCATTTATATAATCTATGTTAAAGTATGCAATAAAAATTAAGTTTTAACTAAAATTTTGATTGGAACATTGTTATTTACAAGTTGTAAAATTTTGTTTTGACAATTATTCATAAACATAATAATAATTACACAACCAATTAAAAATATATTAATCTAAATTTAGCTTGTTGTAGATAGAAACTATTTAAAATATTTATATGAAAACAAAATTTAAAAGCATAGATTTTAAAATTATAACTCCTAATTATAAGGTAATATTTTTTAAAAGCAATATAATACAACTCTATTTCTATCATAGCACAAAGGTTACTTTCAGAAGTAGCAAACTTGTAAGGCAAACATTGAAATTTGTAAAGCTTATAACTTTAAGATCTAAGTTTCAATAAATGCTTCCTTGATCCAATGCAGTTCTTTGATCACATCCCTCATGCTCATTCGTTCTCTTGGTGATTCTGATGAACACTTAATTCCAATTTCAAGTACTGAAACCAAGCACTTGCATTCTTTAGTATCTTTCAGGTTCGGCAAGTTCTGGTTGCTGGTTTGACCTTCTTCCTGTATTTCACCTCCCTGCATTGACAGGGCTGCTTCTTCCAAGTCTCTGCACAGAAGTGTGGAGTCCACGACCTGCTCTATTCTTTCTGGCACTGAAGATTTCACGTAGCTGTGAAGATTAAAGCCGTCAGGAAAAGTCTCAGAAGTTGGTCTTTTTCCTGAGAACAATTCTAACAGGAGGATTCCAAAGCTATACACATCTCCTTCTTTTGATACCTCGCTTCCCATTCCGTACTCTGCAATGACATTTTTTAGGGTCTCTATGAATTGAAATTGTCTGTGAAAAGTGCTAAAGGAATCATAGTAGTATGAAGATGGCAGAAACTAGTAAACAATATCGATGTAAGTACTTTTGGATGATTCCCAGGAACACAATTTGGTGGTTCAGTTACCTGGAGCAGCATATCCAATTGTTCCCTTTATTCCAATTGTGCTGAATTGACTTCTGGTTGAGCCAGCGATAGCTGAAACGAGCCTTGCCGAGCCAAAATCGGTGACACGAGCAACCATGTTTTCGTCGAGAAGAACATTGCTGGGTTTAAGGTCGCAATGAATAACTGGACTTTCACAGAGATCATGAAGGTAATATAGTGCGGATGCTACATTAATTGCAATATTCAGTCTGTCAAAAAGTTTCAGAATTCCGTATGGATTTTGAGTGCCACCATTTGTGTGCAACCACTTTTCCAGGCTTCCATTTTTCATGTATGCGAAAACCAGAGCTTTGAACTCGTTGCCCTTGTAAT
>JANIJH010000003.1:1388612-1408593 GCA_024520975.1 Erythroxylum areolatum
TGCTGTTTCTGACTGCACGAGACTCCAAACCAGGAGCAGAAGGGGAGGGATTCATTCCAGGAGTTGAAGACTCCACGGGGATCAAAAATTATTCCTTCTCTGAACTTGATCAAAGCAAGCCTGTCGGTATCATTTTCTGCAGCATGAGTTTTCAACCATTGCAAGTTGATAAGAAAAAAGAAAATCACTTGAAGTTGAAGCCACACAAGTAATCTAACTGAAAAGAACTTCATCTGGCATGATCTTTTGAACAAACAAGCAGGCTGATAGAATATATGATATGGGTTTGGGTTTGGGTTTGGGTGAGAGTTGAATTGTGATGCAGCAGAAGGAATTTTTTGATTAAAAATCAGATTTCTGATTCAATATTTATAGGAACATATATTATGCAAATTATATATACAAATTTAAAACCAAGTAATCATTCATCCCAGAGGATTAAATTTATTAACAATCCATTAGTTATTTGGTGTTTTGTCACACATAGTGTTTAAAGTTTTGTAGTTGATTTCAGTCAGCTATTGTGGCTAGATAGTCAAAATGAAACTAGTTCTTTCAGATATTTTCATGGACTTATTAAATGAATCATATGAAATCATCAACTTATTTATGTGATTTGTGAATTATTATTAGATATTATCCAGAGTTTATTTAATATGGCAAGCGTCCAATTTTTTGCAGACTTTTCATCATTTTCATCCAAAAATAAATGGTGCCGTCAGGTATTGGTATATCTGAAAACTACGTCAGGAAGAACATCAAGTTGCAGTTTTGTAAGACCATTGCATCTTAATTATTTCTTTTTTCAATCTTATGATAATCACACCAACTGAGATTGAATCTATCTTAAGAAAAGATAGCATCAGGCGTTGACATCTCAGTAAACTGTTCCGGGAAGAATATCATGTTTCAGTTTTACTTTTTTTCAGCTTGGGATTGGAAGAAGTTATAGCTTTATTATCATTATTATTATTCTTTTGTAATTTAGTGGGAATTACGCCAACCGGGGATGAATCTATCTTAGAAAAACTCTGAAGCAATTTCGTCACAGTCATCAGCCCATCGTCTGAATGACTCATTAGTCACGTTGGCAGTTTTTCAGTTTGCTGATCTACGAGTTTTTTTTTTTTTTTACTACGTCTCTGCCTGCCAAATTTTCTTTGGCTTCTTGACGAATCTGCATGCTTTTACACCTTCCGTGGAAAATTCAGGATGAAGAAAGGCTAACAAATGCTCCAAGGACAGAGTCAAAATACCACCTGTTATCACCGGTTGTTAAAAAATCAACAGATGGCATCAGAAGAAATGAAGCAAGGAATTAATTGAAAATTTCTCCCAAATTAATGGTCATCTTTTCAATCGAGCCCGTCTAATCAATCAGAGTTTTTGTCAATATGGGCCATCGCAATTGTGGTTCAGGTGAAAAAACTTGTTTGACTTTCGTTCTCTTACAGGCTTACGTTTATGTTTAATCACGTCAGATTCAATGGAATACACCATTACAAATTTATAATTTCCAACTTTTCAGAAGTACGCAATTGCTTCTAGTTGGTTGAGTATTGTACAGGACAAACAAATATGACAAAACTAAGATATCGAACACAAAATCAGGATCTAAATTATCAGAGGTTTCGAATCTGGTTCTTTAATTTCAGGTTGAAACTAGGCATTTTGACCATTTTTAAGAAAACCAGATTAATCTATGCAATGGATGCTTTGTTGCGTTAATCCTTTCTTATAGTAATTCAATTTAACAAAATTAAATTGAACTTAGTCGTATCAGTATAGAATCCTTCAATCCATTCATCCTGAAAGCCCTTGTAGTTCGTGCATCAAACGGAGCAGAACTGGACTTGCCATTGCATCAAATATTAGTAATTACGTCATTCCAAATTGAATCCTAATCGAACATACAATGAATAACAATTCCATAGATAACTTGAATGTCAGGATTTCTGATATACCAGAAAGATACACCTGATGAGTCCAGTGCATGCATATCACATTAACAAATTACCAGAAGTTGAAGTTTAAACAAGAGTTTGTAGTTAAAATAGAGTATTTTGCACAGAATACTTAAAAAGAGTCGCACATCAGGCTTATACAAGTAGAGCAGATTTGATGCAAGTTGTGCCTGATCTATGTATAATAAGGGTGTCAGAAGATTCCAGGAATGATCCGGTATGGAACTTTCTCGCAGTAGAGTTTCCAGTATTTGCCGTACCTAGATTAGAAGCAGGGTCAAGCCAAAAGTTTCATGTATGTTTCAGCTACTCAAATATCAACAATCTTTTAAGTAACCAAAAAGTGCAAAAGGGATGCTTGAAACAGAAGCTACAAGTTGTCAAAGGAAGATTTCTGTAAAGTGCCAGGGAGCTTAATCAAAAAACAGGGTTTTGATGTACTTACTTAGACCGACATCGATCATCGTCCCTCTTGGCTCGGTCAAAAAGAAGGATAGTAAGAAATATCACATAGAAGTAGGGCAGAAACTGTAAAGGAAACAGTATAAGAAAAGTTTAAGCACCAACAAAACTAGAGTTTATGAGCATATTATTTCTTCAAAACAACTCCTTACGTGATTAAAAAGAGCCGGCACACTCCAGAAGAAAGCAGCTAATATTTCAGGCACATAATGAAAATGACGGGATAAGCCCCACCTGCAAAGAACATGAATGGAGAACTCAACCAACAATCTAAGAAATTTTAGATTATATAAAGACTTGTATAGGATATTAAGAATGGCACTTTTAACATATGCAACACTCTGATATCCCACATGAGGTGAGGTAGGGTGTCAACTTCAATGTTAGAAAGACAAGTAGAGATGGAAGAGTTCACAAGTTTATAAAACATGACACTGGAACACCTCCTAACTATTTTTTGGTCTGTACTTCTAAAAAACCCAAAATTAGAGGGCCTGTGCTTGTATAAAGCCTGAAATAGAATTGTTTTTAGGTCAGTCTAGACTTTTATTGTTACAAGTTCAAGTCTGGCTAATATTTGCATGATCATCCTTCCTAAATCACCTACAAAAACAGATAAAAGTGTACAGATGAGTTGTAGATGATTACCATCCTGAGGTTAAAAGAAGACTCGTTTTTGTTTCCCCAGATGTCGTAGTGTACGTGGCAACAATCTGTTAAAATTGTAAACCGTAAATTAACCCATTTTTGCAAAGAAGACAATTATGGATGTTAAAAAACCTTTGCATTCAAGTAATCATTCACCTTGGATGGAGCTTTTCCCCAAACCAAACATTTCCCATTTGTCCTCCGAAATTCTTGCCTTTGCCTATCACAATCGTAGTTGATAAATATAGAGACAAGGCCTGCTGCTAGTAAATAAAGTGAAAGCTGGAAAATAAGATGGAAATGGTCAGAACAGAAAGGTAGTAAAAAAATAGTGGAAATTTTATAAGATTTTCTTACAAATACAAAGTGATAAAGGTTCATTCACGTTCATTTGAATTTCAATTTAAATTTCACGTTGATCCTTCACGTAATGAATGTCAACCAAATTTGATTAACACTTGACGATGTTGCAGCTTAACGATGTTGGAACCCATACCTGAGCTCCAAGGTGTACAGGATGGTTGACAAGGTACATGACAGGAGAGGTATATACACATGGAAGCCAAACCAAGCACCCCCAGCAAATGTAAAAGCCAGCTGCCGAAGCCGAAAAGAAAAGTAAACCACAGTCAGATAAGTATTAAAAAGGAAAATAACACGAGAAAATGTTATGTTTTCATTTAAGAAGTATGAATTGATGTTTCAGAAGAAACACAAGCTCCAAGTGCTCCAAAGAATAAAAACTAAAATCTTGGCAGGCACAACTTGTTTGCACCAAAAAGCTATATTGACATAAAGGCAACAGTTTCAGTTGGCATCTGCAGATCATTATTGGTTGTAATCATTGTAGTAACTGTTTCTGTAAAAGATAGACACCCAACAGTAAAGTACAACTAAACCTCGATCATGAGCAATATCCATAGTGTTCCAGTACCCAGCTTCCCACCAAAAGAACTTTGTAACATATACCAGCGTCAATATTGTACTGACAAGCAAGGAATCAGCTATTTGTCCGGTCTGCTCGTACTGGTGAAACAAATGTTAAGTGAAATTAGAAAAAATCAGCAGCAGATTTAATCATACACAAAGAACTTGGACGGACATACAAAATAGGCATAATTCATGCTCCAACAATAATGTTCAAGCCCAATAATAGAACAGAACCGCAATTGCATCAAGATACAACTAAGAGCAATCACCTGCTTAATGCAATAGGTCAATGGTAGAACTCCCCATGACATCATTCCAAATCTGCAGTTTGTGAAAACTTTTATGTCAAAGTTCTTTCCAATTCTAGGATACAGCTCCATGCCCTGCAAAATGCACAATAGCTTTTAGACACAGAACATGACCTAACAAGAATATTGAAGCTTCAGGAAGGAAATTTTCCACAAGTCCCAGCTAATTAATAGGCAGAATATAATTGCAATGTCTTCCGTGGCTTACTATTAAGTCACTTTCTGTTCCTTACATCCATATCTTACTCATGGAATACAGAGGTAATTAAATAAGGGCAATAAACTTGCACATAGAGATTAGAACGCACCCAATAGAAATCCATTATTATGTTCCCCAGTGAGCCAGAATCGGTAGATGATGGTGCCAAATGACCCTAGCAGGCACAAAAAATAAGTATAAGCAAAGTACCACTAACTTAATAAGTTTTCTTTATAAAGATTCTTACTTTTATGTATAAGAAGATACAGAAGATGAAACTTCCAAAAATCTGAATTGAAAACATCTCTCCTAAATGATCGTAGACAATGGAGGGGTTGAATATCCCAAACCTGAATCACAAATGCAGAGAGAAGTATTAGACGCACTTGACAGTAAAGTATAGCAACTTCAAGTACCAGAAAACCGATAAAACATGGTGTACGTGACAATGTTAGATAACGGTTGAATGTTGGCCAAAAGCCACACAGCATGAAACGGTAAAGGTTTCGACAAATGTTTAACAATGTAAAATCTAGATCGAAACAAGAGTTCATGATCACAGCATCCACCACTATACAGCAATAAGAAACATTATGAGCACATGAGATAGAAAATACCGACAGAGCTCCTGACAGAACAGAGGGTCCTAGTCATGCACAATTGTCAACAGAGACAACGCACACAACATTTTATAACTTGCATTCAAAATGAAAGGCTGTGTGCCACGACTAATCTAAATTCCAATGAAGTTTCTCTATTTCTCCGAGCCCGTAACTTGAACTTTATCATGCAATAAATAGAAGTAGTATGCAAATGAAGTCCAGATCCTAGAACAGGAACTTCAAATGGACTAGGTTCTCACCACCAGAGAGCAAGGTAGGTAATCAGAGTCACAAAATATGCAAGCACACCATTAGCCTGCAACCATCACAATAAAGAAAGTTTATGAGTTGGATCAGAGACAATGCCACAAAATAAGCAGGTTTGGTTGGGACAAACTTCCCCAAAATTTTCATTTGAAGAATTGCACGAACTTGATAAAGATTGTACATGATATTAGAACCTTATAAACAGGCCGATTTCCTTTAGGAGAAATGGGACCTTCAACCCTTTTGCCTGGTAAAAGAAGCTGAAGTGCTGCCTCAAACACTGCGTAACAAACAATTAGTTTCAGTGCCGTCATTGTTGGCCTTGGCCATATGTTTATAAGTCCCTGCAACCCATGTTGCTTCAAGAACTCCCAAGTTTGAGCGACTGATCCATCAGCATGTACCATTGTATACCATCTGCATCAAACATCAAAAGAAATGATTTGTAAACAAATAAACAATCTACAAAGACAACCAGGTTCATAAAAATTTTGAATAAACCACACCCAATATGTCACTACATGCACACATGCACTGTAACATACCAGACAACAACTGTCGTTGATAGCTTTAAACTTCAACTTCTTCACATTTTCTCAAACAATTGACACTAAAAGTAGAGAAATCTCGCGAGATATTCGTTTAAATCGGATAAAGAAGATAAACTTATAAGTATGTTGCCGTCTCAAATTACAATCGATCAGTCAGCTTTTGACATTAAGTACCCACAAAACGTTTATGTGGGCTTGTCACGTTCTAAAATACGCCATGACCAGAGATGACAGAGAGAAAACTATGAGAATATTTCTATACTCGGTGCCTGTCTCCAGTGAAGACACAAATGAATAAACTAGATTTCCCTTGTATGCAATTAAAGTATAAATTAAATATCGAATGGAAGTTTCACTTTTATAAACCCATAATGCAGAAAGAAACGATCTTTACTCGTCCTAAGCGCAACCAAAACCACAGATCTCAACAACATTAATCGTCACTCCTTAGACTCAAAAGTATAGGTAAAAATATATATGGGTATCAACAACTGGAAAGATAAGATTTTGAAGAGCAAACTGATAGAAAGCAATAATTCATAGATTTGATATAAAAAAAAAGGGTAGAGCGAGAACGAGACTGAGAGCCCTCACAGAAGAATAACAGTGGGAGGGCAGAAGGTGATGAGAGAGAGCATCGAAACATATGTAACCACAGGTGAATGCACGGTCTTAGATTCAGCCATCTTTCTCCTTCTCTCACTGAGTCAAGTTTCTGAACTGAAACTCTCCAAGTCTACAAGAAAACCAAGACGACAACACAGTGGCTTGTGAAATACTGACAAACGTTTGATTGACTTCGCAAAAGTCTCTAGCTTTCTTTCTTTCTTCTTTTAATATTGGGAAATCCAATGACTTTGCTCCTTTTTGAAACCAAAAAGATCTCGTCTTGTGAACGATTCCTGACACTAAAAAATGGTTCCCTTAATAAATAGTCATGGTATATATGTCAGTCCCTGTGTACATATGTAAACATTTCTTAATAAGATTCTCACATGATCATGTTCCTGTGAATGTTTTTTTTCTCGACTTTTGGGCATTTTTCAACACAAAACAGTGAACATTCCCCTCTACTTAGTCACAATAACCAAAGTAAAACGTGTAAATCAAGCATAATGTACTAAAAAAAAATGGTCCGATTTCATTAGTTGAAACTTAATTTTTTAATACAATTTTAAGGGATAATTAATTTTAAAATTTTTAATTTTTGAGATTTTTAATTCAATATCTAAATTTTTAAAATTTACAACTAAGTGATTAATGTTTTAAAATTTTAATAATTTAGTTCAAAATGATTAATTTGCTAATGTAATTGATAAATAGATATCCACGTAATATATAATAGTAGACTTGTTATATCATAAAAATATTATTTTAAATTAAATTGTTAAAGTTATGGTTTAACCGAAATAAGCAAGCATTAACGAGTAGTTATATGCAAAAATGCATAAATATCCTACCATTATCTTTTATGTTTAGTAGATAAGGTTAATCGTAATTAACGGTTAGAATATCTAATTTATTATTAATACGCAACGAACAATATGTATCGTGTTTTTATTCATTTTTAATTTTGAAAGCTTGTTTCTCAAAAGTATAATATGTAGCCTAATGTACATCTCTTCTGGATAAAGTTATTATCAAAAATTCACTTTGAGAAATTCAAAATATTTTATTTGTGTGTAAATTCTGTTTCTTAAAATAAATAGAAAGATTTGAAGTTTCCGAAAAAATTTTGGAATTACCTTTTTCTCATTTACATATTCGTATTGTCCAAGTTGGGTTCTAAAGAAAAGGAAAATTAATGATCACGGAATAAAATACGGAAAGCAGGAAATAATATATGAACATTCTCAGCGAATCATCCACTACTCATAAACTTCATTATTTTATCCAACATTATTTTTTCTTATTCTTATAAGTTTTACTTCTTATTTATTATATATCGATTTTATAGTCGTTCAGTATCAGTTAAATCTCTAAATTTTAAATTTTTCTTTCGATCGGTTCAATGCTCGACGTGATTTTTAAGTCATTGTTAATTACACCCAAAGACAAAATTTGTAAGTATATACGTGCAAATAAAGATGAGAATGAGTGGCATTGAATTTGGGTCTCTAAAATTCAAATCTAAAAATAATTTCACACATTCTAACTTAAATTTGAGTTTTTAAAATTTTAAATGCATTTAAAAACTTAAATTTATTTATTAAATTAAAGTTAGATTTAACTCAATTTAAAATTAAACATATTAGAATATTTTGAGCTGGGTAGATTTTTTTCTTTGAAATATAATTTAAATTGATTAAATTAAAATTAAAATTAATATGTTTATTTTATTTTATTTTTTTGTCATTTCTATCTACAAACTTTCCATTTGTACGGAAGAGAACTTCTATTTTCTATATGTTACATAATAGAAATAAATCTTTCCTTTGCAAAAAGAAGTTTTAATATTAAAAAAGAAGTATTAATAATTAAATTATTTCGAGTAATTACCAATCAATTGGTATTAATTTACTTTAATTTTCTCAATCTTCATGTTAATTTTATTTATAATAAATTGGAAGTTTTGCCTATCGATTATAAAGAATATAAAATAATTTTACACCTACATATTTATTTTGACAAATTAGTTTGAACTCACTTGATCTAATTTAATATGATATTAACAAATCAAATTTGATTTGATTCTTAATTTTAAAATCATATTTAATATTTGTTTTTACATTCGATTAATTATGATAAATTATTTAAATTTGAACCGACTTAATCTAACCTCAATTCAATAGGCTAAACCAAATTTGATTTTTAGGTTAAAAAATTCAAACTTGACCTTAAACTTGGGAAAAAAATTGTGCCAATCCTACCTTTCAGTATTTGGTTCTTTGAAGGAGCATTCTTTCTTCTCCTTTTTTTTGGTCAAATTTGAGAGAAATATTGTAATTATGATTCTTAATTTCTTATAAGCACACAAAGATTCAGTCATCTATGGAAAGAACCACTCTGAATTTGTTCTTGTTCCTGATTAGGTACTTCATCAACATATCAGTTTCCAAAACAGACTTAGCTTCCATCATTGGAACTTGAGAAAATGGAAGATCCTTGCTATACACTTATAATCATGTTTTTATTATAAACATTAGTTACTGAACAATCAAAATGTTCTATATATTGAAACTAAGAATGAAGTGAAGATTAATTGCAGATACATATATGTAAAACTCAAGAATTTAAATGATAAGAACTTAGTAGGGATGACCCCAATAGTCAGGAACTACAATATCAGCTCCTCAGATCTGATGTAGAACAGTAAGTTGCACTGCAAAAGCTAACATATGGAACTATGCAAACACATGGAATGAGCTTTTCTCCTCTTATAATACCAAAAAACATTAAGGTTCCAGTTCACCTCGCGTCGGACATCCTTAAATAACTTGCACACTACAAATTGAAACTGTTGAATAGAGCCGGATTCAACCACTCTGAAATCACGTTTCTTCTCTTCAATTTCATCTCAATAGGTTCTTACTGTCTGAATAGATTCTTTAGTCGGTAGCCATCTTTCAGTCTGTTGCAATGAATCATCCACTCACTCACTGACTATTGCTGCCAACCATACTGCTGATTACGGTTTCCACCCATCATATTGGAGCCTCGACCAGTGCCGGAACCACCATATGGACCACCTTGAGGATAGTTTGGAGCACCAACTCCGTATCCACTGCCTCCACCACGGGGAGGACCGCCCTGGATAGCATTTGAACCATAAGGTGGACCCCGTCCCTGTGAAGGATAGGATCCGCTACCATACCCTCCACCAGCACCTTGACCTCCACGGCTAGGGTGATTGTATCCTCCACTTGTTCCACTTGGATATCTCCCTGGCCCACCAGGTGGTCCACGAGGCTTGCCATAGTGGTGGCTGGGCCCTGTAGCAACTGGAGGTTGGGCACCCTGCATGGGCTGATTGAGCCCTGATCTCACCTGAGGATGAGCCTGCCCAGATTGTTGAATGGGCGGAAGGCGGCTGTGTGGCTGTGGATGCTGCAGTTTTTGACGTTTTGCATTTTCTTCATGCTGCCGTTGTTGCTGGCGCTTTTTCTTTGTTTGAAACTCATGTGATGATTCATATTTGGGTAAACTTAACCAACAAAGAAAACGAAGGTCAAGAGCACACTCCAGTTCCAATAGGCCATAGTTGACGCATACAATGAGTAAACAGGAAGGAAGATCAGACAAGGGTGTGAGGCAAACCTCCTCGGATCACATGGTAATGGGTCAGTCCAGAAGTATTCAGCATCCAAAGCATCCTTGGCAGATATCCTCTGTGCAAGATTGTAACATAAATGTGATAAACATTATCAAAGACAATGGATAACTTGCAACAGATTGAAGGTTAGTTTGTGTGCAAAAGACAAACAACACAATCTAGCACCATAATAGGCTCTGCATGTGTATATATAAGCTTAACTATTTCATTATTGCTAAGGGATTGTAGATTCCCATCGCAATGCAGTTTATATAATCAATCTGGTTTCCAAGTAATATCACTGAACTAAAATGATGAACAGGATCAGATATCAAAAGACTGAATTCCAATGACAAATTGATGATCCAAACCACAAAAACAATTTAAAAGTAAACCAAATTATGAGAGCAGGATCTGATGCAATGATACCTGTGAGGGATCAAGAGTCAGCATTTTCTCCAGTAATTCCAAAGCATGACGGTCAAAACTATTAAATGGAAGAGAGGATGATGAAAAAAATAGCCAACGTATGTACAACCATTGTATCATGCATTCAGTAAATTTTCTAGTACAAGTTACTCACTGTCTGAAAACCTCCCTGAGACGTCTCTTCATTGGCCTTGATGGCTTGAAATTGTTATACCAAGGAATCTTTGAAACACCAGGCCAATTCACCTCGTCTGGGCCTCCGCAGAGCTCAAAAATTTTATTCAATTGTTCAGGCTGCCCAAGTCAAAAAATGGAATTGCTTGTAATTGGCCTGCTGCCTCATAAAAGGCACTCACACACACAGAATGCAATAAACCAAACAGCGAGGCAGAAGTAACATGCTTTTCATAGATTTGTATGATTCATTAATCATATCTTTTAAATTTGCCATTAATAAAGAGTAGTTTTATATTTGCTTATAGTTTTATTATTTTTATTGTTGTTATTATTATTATTATTATTATTATTATTATTATTATTATTATTATCCTTTAATAATATTAATATTATTTTATTTTTAATTATCACTTTTATTATTTTAATATATATCTTTTATTATTGATTGTTTCTATTTCTATTTCTATTTTATATTATTTATTATTTATTTTATATTATATATTTTTAATCTTTATTTTTACTACAAACAATTCAAAAAAATTATTGTCTTTTTTCTTTTTTTTTTACGGGTCTATTGGAAACAATCTTTCTATCAGTTAGGGATAAGGTTGCATATTTCAAGACCTCCCCAAACCCTAGTTCTCAATGGGACTTTTATTGGGAAGTTGTTATTATTGTTATTGTTGTATCAATAAAGAGTAGTTCATTACGAAAAACGAATACTTGAAATAATGAGAAATAAGTAACTTGCCTCATCTTTTCCAGGAAATATTGGTTTCCCATGCAGAAGTTCAGCAAAAATACAACCCACAGACCACATATCAACAGCAGGACCATATTTTGTTGCCCCAAGAAGCAATTCTGGAGGTCTGCTTGAAATAGAACAATCAACGGTTAATCTTTTTTAATTTCTTCAAATGTAGAAATTGACCAACTGGATACTAGGGGAAAATGAATAAGTTAAAGCCAACAAAACCCAAATACTCCCTTCAAGATGTGTAAGAGCTCACCTGTACCATAATGTAATGACACGGTTAGTAAGGTTTCCAGTGTGATCGTTTGAAAAGGATCGTGCAAGCCCAAAATCTGCAAGCTTCAAGTTACCCTCATTGTCTATAAGAAGATTTGAGCCTGCATTTACAAATCACATCAGCTACCCTAGGGGCTCATGACACTGAAACCATCCAGTACCAGATTGGTTTTCTTTCTTCACAACCTTTGATATCACGATGGAGTACTTGATTTACATGACAATAATGTAGCCCTGTCAAAAGCTGCCTCATGTAGCACTAAGATGAAAGCAGGAAAAGGGTATGGAGTTAGAGGATTGACAAACGATCATAACCAATCATCAATGAGTTAAGTGAGTATTTCTCTCATTTCTTCGTTACCTTTATTTGAGGAACCGAAAATCTCATCCCAGGACGATCAGCAAGACCTGTCAAATCATGGTCCATGTACTCGAATACCATATAAATACCGCCCTTGTACTTGTTTCCGTCTATATCCATCACAACACTGTGTAAGAAAACTAACTAGAGAACCACCTCTGTAGAAATGCACTCAGCATGTTTACATGCACACACGTTATCTTAGAAGAGAATATGGTGCTGAATATATAAAAGTAATAGTACATGCAAGTAAGCACTTGCCTGGTTTCCCCTGCTCATCCTTCTCAGGACCTGAAAATAATCCAAAGCTTTGAGAACCTATAGGATATTGACTGAGATTAATGAATGAATGAAGAAAATAAAACCATGCTGGCCTTTGTGACCAAATATGTGTTTGTGTTAGTGTACATGCTTATATAGATAAACTATAAGCTACACAGCTTTACCTGGAGATGTCACAATCTCTTTCAATTTAATTACATTGTCGTGATGCAGCTTCTTTAGAATTTTGATTTCACGTATCGCTGTTATAGGAAACTGCAACAAAATAAGGCATCTTATTACTTAATCGTTGAAATAATATTTATAGGGTAAGCAAGCACAAGCCACTTTCTTACACACTGAATTGCAATTGATATTGTAATTAAAAAAACAAAAGTAATATACTATGACAAATATAATCAACCCTCTACAATTATGTTTCTAAAGCATAAACAAACAAAGGATGACGCATCAAACAAGTGAAAAAGTAGAGAACGTAGAATATACCCCCTCTCTTTCATTGTCCATTCTTATTTTCTTCAGGGCAACTATTTCACCAGTTTTTATCTCTTTGGCCATGTAAACTTGGCTGCAAGAGAAAAATCAAAGCCAAAAATAATTAAGCCCCCCATCCAATGTGGGCATTAGAGCATTGAGAGGAACTTTCCCTAGTATGACAGAACCTGGAAGGACGCACCTCTTACTATCATTGAAGAATAAAATTTCAAACTAAAAGAAAATTCAAATAAAATTCAGAAAGTTACAAAATTTGCCACTAATTTTTTCCGAAGAAACCGCAATTCATATAGTTCAACAAACATGCTTTTCAGTGAGAGAAAAGGGAAAGGCTTCAGTAGGATATGTCAAGACGTTATCCTATTGTGGATCATTTTGATACATTCCCAAGTCTCGTAAACAGTCAGAAAGAAGACCAAGCACACAATAAGTAAAATTATTTATGATGCTGCAGAAAAATGTAGAATTGTCAAAAGCTGCTACAATTAGAAAACTTGCAGAAACGAATATTTACAATAACCAATCAAGATCGACAAACTCCAGAAGAAAGAACATCGAGTAGATTTTGTTTCCACATAATTTCATGGCAAATGCATACATGATGCAGGCATACAAGGACAACAAGACATCTTCCCAAATTCAACACAACCAACAATCGCATTCAAACTAATTTGAAGAAAAATAATTGAAAAAGAATACAAGCACGATGAGCATACCCATAAGTACCCTCACCAATCTGCTCCAATTTCTCGAAACAATCCACGCTTCTCGATCCCCAAGACGGCGATTCGTTCAAGTTAAGCTGCCCAGTAGCTGCTAAAGCCATGGCTTGGAAACCCTAACCACCAAGCTCTTATCTTTTTAGACTATCAACAATCACCCAAGCTATAAACTTCCTAGAATTTCAAAACCAATCCCCAGTATCCAAAGATACTCTCCCAATGACACTTCCAATATGTCGTTAGTCTCCAGGATTTGATTCCCAGGAGGGATTGAGCATCAAGTGCATTTGCAGGGAAGGCGTGAAGTAGGGTTTTTGAGTTCTCTGCAGTGACAATGACTACTGATTATTTGACAAGTAATGCCGTTTTACGGCCAAAGCCGCCGTCGTTTAGCGGTAGACTCCTTATCCATTAATTTTAAACGAAATGAGATTAAAAAATTACTAATTATAATCTAATTCTTATATCTAAATTATAATGTTTTAGGTTACTCTCCAATTTGTTTTACTTATTATCTTGTCTTCACTTTAAAAATAATGATATTATTTTTTGAACTATTAAAAAGATATTACGTAGTATTAAAAATATTAGAAAATTTATTAAATTAATTAACAAAATTTATGTAATTTTATTATCTGTGTAATAAAAATTATATAGTTATTTTAGTTTGTTCTTAATAAAAAAATAGAAATTAATTTGACAAATATTTAATAGAATACTTTTTTTAGAGATTCTTATATTACATTGAGTAATTACATTTTTTAAAATATTATTAAAATTATATAACTTTTATTTCAATTCAAATTAAGAAAAAATGAATTATAAATTAATGAAGAATATAATTAATATTTTTAAATAAACCCATTTTCATTAAATAAAATCAAGGTACAAATATATATTTGTCAATGCGCTGAAACATATAATTCTTATTAATTTTAATCCAAATTAATCAAATTTTAAATTAAGTTCAATTTTAAGAGAGCGAATTTCGTCCACCTAAAACATTATAAATTAGTTTAGACTCGTATTTATTTATTTTGGATTCAAGTTCGGACCTTAAGAAACCCGAATCCGAATCCGAATCCGACCTGACATATCGTCAAACCTAATATTAAGTTTCTACATACATACTCAGGAAGTTTCAGTGCTGAACAATCTGTGCATGTCAAGCTGCCGCATGGCCTCAACATTCATCCTTCTGCGACTCAATGTTGTAATGTCTATTAAAACCATCTTCAAATGGGTGACTAAAGTCTTGTCTAGGATGACAATCGATCAAACCGGACATGAACCTACCATTTTTTATCTTGGCAAGAACAGTCTAAGTTTAAAAGGATGTCCTTTTGGAAACTGGCCAAACCGGCTTTGAGCCGGTAGGTCAACTGGCAAAATCGGAATTGATCGGGCCAGTTTTCCAACCATAAACTTGCCAGAACGAGTGCCTAACACACAAATGCAAACCTGTGGAGAAGCTCCTGACAAAAAATTAGCTTTTGAATGTGGAACACGGTGCCCTTCGATTCTGATCAACTCTCAATCAATGACATATACCAATCACATAAGAATTTCATACCATCTGATTGAAACCCTCAAACATTTATACCAACCAAACGACTATCAGTTGTGTAAGGAAGGAGTGCAAGACTGAATTGGGAATGGTTCTTAAAATAGACACTTCAAGGTTTCAAACACACTCTGTTACCTTCATAATTCAAGACAAAGAAGCTGAGGAATATCTTACCTTGAAGCAGTTAACTCCCAAGATCAAAAACATAGCTGTTAGTACATTTCAAGGATCCCCAACCCAAGATGGGCTCCAAAACCAAAACCAGCAGGAGCAACTGCAACACCATAGCAGAACCTACATGCACTTCCTCAGAAGTTGAGGATCAATACAATTGTTTCTTTTATTTTTCCGGCAAAATGCCTAGAAAGAAATCATAGTTATGAAGGCTATAGTAGCAAAAGCCTTCGGAATTTTGGTATAGTAGAAAAGGTGAAGAGAATAACCGAAAGAAAGGAACTCAAATCTTATCCATCAAAGTTTTTCATTACTCAATGACTAGAATCAAGTGAGGATATATAGCTCGAAGGCATAGAATGAAAATTCGTCTATCAGCCTTGAGATTTCCTGGCCCTTGCCTTCCACAGACAATCTCAATACAGCAGTTTGTGGGAAGGAGTACTGTCTGGACTGCAGTAAGCCCAGTCTCTTCAAAACAAAAGCAAATATGCTTATCTAATCTCTCTTCATAGTTGGAGATACAGAAGAGGCTAAGATCACTAAAGTTGTGTATTTCAATATTCCAAGAGCCAATTATATCCACAGAGCTTCCTAGCAGACTACTTCTCAAGTTTCCTAGGGTTAGTCAAGAATTGTCAAATCAAATTCAAGCTGCTGAACAGCTAACATCAAGAAATAGTATCGATTTATTGCATCAAAATCAGTACTTTTAACTTTCTGATAGACAAATCCCAATAGTCAACCACATAAAAGAACACAAATTGATTCAATCCAACCAAAGTTAAAACACCCAAGTCTTAAATTAGGTCACAAAAAGGTACATACAAAGTGAAAAGGCATAATTTTCCATTGAAGCAAGCCTCTTCTTCCAAAAAGAAAACAACTTTGACTTAACCCTGATTCTACTAGCTACTTGTCTTTAGTAGAAACCCCATATTTCTCCTGCATCTTAGCAATCTCCTCCTCCTTTTTCTTCTGATCAAACTTCTTGCTCATCTTCGCTTGCTGGTAATACAACACAATCAGATACCTGTTGGCGACGTTGAAGCCGGAGAGATGATCCACCGCCGTTTTTGCGTCGTAGATGTCCTCATACACGACGAATGCGGTGCCCCTGGTGTCCTTGTTCGTCCCAATTCGGATTTGCCGAATCGCCCCGTATTTCCCGAAGATATCGTACATCTCCTCACTCGTAATGTTGAACGGCAAGTTTCGGACGTACAACACGCGGTTGACTTCCGGCGGGAGCCGGGTGTTTGCTTTCCGTAGACTGATTGTTGCCATGGAAAAGGGGGTGTTTGGCCGCCGACAAAGGGAGCGAAAGGCAGCGACTTTGTGAAACTCTAATATGACAGATGTTTATGTGAGCTTTTGTCCAAGTTAAGGGCAATATGGTCTTTCTTCCCTTAAATATATTACTGCTTTTCCTAATAAATTCACATAAAAGTTTGGAATGTTCGATGCTTGAACAGTGTTACCATTTTGGCCTCTCTCTAGACGCCACTGCTGCCGTGTATCATTTGCTATTGCTGTGCTTCGGACTAAACACTAGGCATGAACAGCACTAGAGATGTAAACGATCCTACCAACGATGTATATGAACTCTAATTCAGTTGCTGTTTACCTTGTCAAAAATGATCTTACCATATACATGAATTCTGATTCCATTGCAGTTTATCTTGTCAAAATGTGTCTTTTAGGTTCTTGGACTTCGATATCAACTGCTATTATGTATACTCGGGAACAGAGTCTCAGTTCTTGGACCAAAATTTCATACATTTGTTAGTCTCTATATCATAAACAAATTAATCCATGAACAACTTTAGAAACTTGTTTTTCTTTTGGTAAATGACAAAATGGAGTTAGGCTGGATCTTCCTTTCCATTATTTTGGCCAGAGTCTCAAATCAATCAGAAAAAGGGTTGCATTGGCTAAGTTTAACATTCACTTGCTATACTCTAATGAAATCATAGTAATTGTTGAGAGGGAGTAAGGCATGAAGAAAACTGAAGACTTTTAAATTATGATTCAAAATATGTACAACAGAGCTATAACTCAGGGTTAAGGGTTATTGTTTTCAAGTTACAGAGAGCAACACAAAGGAAAGCTATTAACTTCATCAACAACCACATTGGTTTGAAAGCTCCCAAGAGAAAGCTCATTTCAAGGACGAACTCCTCCAACTTGACCCAAATGCCTTCACTTCTGTCCTTGCAAAGGAAAGTTTGGATGAACCTGCTTCCTCTGTGATTACCAATCAATCAAAAGGAAATAAATTTCAACTTTTGGGAACGAGAAGTTTCAAGTCACAACTTGCTTGCATAGTAGCAAAGTTGTAGGTATAATAAACAAGAAACATGTGCCTTACCCATCGGCCTCAGTTCATCATCCCTCATCTTCTTCAGTCTCAGACTCATCTGTTTCTGCCTCCAGTTTGATTGAAATTATGTTAACCTCAGTCTCATCTGGGAGAGGAGGTGCACCTACAATGGAAGCAGAAAAAGATAAGTAAATACAGGCACAATTTATCACTTTCTTGTAACTTCATTCAGAAGACAATAAGTTCTACATAACAGCATATAATGTAGGTCAGGGTTTTAAAGAATAAAGAAAACAAGCAACTGTGCAATTTTCATTTAGTTACAACAAGAGATATAGAAGGGTGAGCACATCCGATTACTGACTGACTTATCCAAACTAATGAAAAGCAACAAGTCTAAAATACTAAGCCAAAAGGTCATACGATTCTATCATTACTTGTTTACTCTACAAATTTAATAATTAGACTCGGATCATGGTTTTAAATCGCAGTCCAATGCTCCGGACCATTATTGCCATTTGTAACAGCTGTGATTGCATTTTCCGCAATTGCACCCGCAAATGCTATCACATTGTCTGCAATTGCTACAATTGCACGCACCAACCACAGTATAATCCACAGACTGCAATTTAAAACCTCGATTGCTACCTGCAAACCCCGAGAGTGCTGAATCTCCCGCCTTTAAACTGCAGTTCTACAACTTGCTCCCACACAATGTTTATTTAGTTCCCTTTTCCAGGCCAAAAGACCAAAGAAAACCAAATATCCCTTTAAGGGCTTACTTATCATATTGAGGAATCATCGCAATATCGTAATAAGAACAAATTTATCACCTTACAATCACCTGGAAACCCTCCAATTCAATGAAACCCCCAATAAGAATCAATGTTTCCAATCATTCAAGTTGCAATACCTCACCAACTTCGTTCTTTCAAGACTACCAACTAAAAAAGATGACCAAATCAAAACCACAATTAGAATTCCCCTAAAAAGAACCCATAAAACGATAAAAGATCAGATCTTTCAGGTCGAATCGTAATATCACAACAACCCAAAACAAAAAAAAAAAGAAGGAAAGAAAGGGACTGCCAAAACCTTTAATGAAATAATCAGAAGAAGGCCAGCCACGGACGGTGGTGGTGGAGAGAGACTCCTCAGGGGACATAGGGTTAGCGAGTTTCTCAATCAGCTGGGCAATCCCAAGAGACCTAGATGCTGATCTTGGTGGCGGGACCCAGTACGAGTGCCCCGGTAGAAACGGAAGCCAACCGGGAGCTGACCGGCGAACGATGATCCGGTGTATCACGTCGTCCAGCTTACTGAGCAAAGGGTCAGTGGAGTCCTCTCCGGCCAGGTCGGGGTTTGGAGCTACGGAGGAAAGTGATCGAAAAGCAACGGAGCCAGCGGAGGATCTTACACTGGTGGTGGTGACGACGTTCGCGGTTAGGAAGGTTTTAGAGAGAGACAGGGATAAAGAGCGAGCCATAGGCTAAATCTAGAGAGAGAGACGGGACAGAAAGAGCTGGAGATGTCGTTTTATTTATTTATAGGATTTATAGTATTATTGCAACTTCCTAAGCTTTTGGGCAGATTAGGCTTACCAAGATCTGGGCCTCACAGGACTAGGGTTTGAGCCTCAAATTTTATAGGTCCAGCCTGAGTTTGCTCAGTCTAAACTAGTAATATTCTTCCTCAGAATGATCAATACATCTTCGTCGAAGACACCAAACCTTCCATTCCCCGAAGGTACGAGCTCAAACGTGCCACCTCGCAAGCAACTTGCAGAGACCTGAAAAGAGACGTAGAAGTTTAGTCACAGTAGTGGTGGGTAAACCGGTAAGAGGTTTCAATCAGACACAGCACAGACAAAAGATTGGTCTGGTTTGCGGAACGATTCCCTCACAAAAATCGTCACGACGTAACCTGTATTTGATGATTTTGCAGTTTTTTCTACTGTTTGTAGTCCGTGGAGGTACGCAATTGCTTTAATATGCATTGGTCTTTATATCCTATATATGTAAATCTTCTTCTTCTGCATGCAGAAAAGAAATAAATAAATCAATCAAATTTTGGGAGGCTTCATGAAGTGCTTCTTTAGAAGTTAAACTTCCATTTGTCCATATTTCAAGAAAAAGTATTTCTTGCTTTTCATTCCCATTTTCATAAGAATGAACACTATGATTCGCATTTCGAACAGGCATGAATACAACATCTATGGGGTAGCCTCCGTCTTGAAAG
>JANIJH010000003.1:1525372-1575939 GCA_024520975.1 Erythroxylum areolatum
ACCTAGCTCTCTGGCTTTTACAGCAATCCCACCTTCACCAAACGACTGACTTGAGCGTCGGAGGAGCTAATCGGGACACAACCCCCGACGTGCCTTCCTTTGTTTTGCAGGTATCTTCACGTCGGAATCATCACTGAAAGTAGCAGACTCATGGATCCAAACGGCAATGTACAATTCAGCCAAAATCCGGCAGAACCACAAACAAACTCAAGTTTGTCTTATTTGATTTGATTTGAACCCGGCTTAAGGTCAATGGGCCAATTTTAGGTTGACCGAATCTCATGATGACCTCAAATTTGGATTGTTTAAGTTTAACTTAACTCAGGCTTGATAATTATAATAAAAACGATATCATTTTATCAAAAAAATGTTATTTTTTATTTTAATTAAAAATAAAATAGAATCAGAGCAAGTCGAAGATCTTATATATCTAAATCATATTAATTTTAATGCCGCGATACACACTTATTTAATAATCTTTAAATAGATTATCAAATTTAGTGAAATTTTAAATTATCCAAATTGAGTTTGGGGTCAAGCTTGGATATATTTGACCCGACCCGGCCGAATATCATTTTTAGTTGGACTTAACCCGGCCTACAACTATTTTTATTAGCAAAAACCAATTTTCGCGGGAGCAGTGGCATTTCTGACATTTTAGATGTGTTGTTAGGACACTTCATTTCCGCTCCGACCATACTAAAAACACTGTGAGACAAAGTTACAGTCTTTAAAACCAATAAAAAAACAAAACAGAGCAAAGACGACACGGGCATGAAGCGAGAAGGTGAAAGGTTCGGTCTTTTTAACGAAAATGAGTCATTTTCACCCCGTCCTTTCATTTCTTCTCTCTGTTAATTTGGTCGGTTCTTTTTTAATTCCTTCCTCAGGTAGTGGCAACCAGTTAGTTGTTTTCGCTCTTTCAAAAGAGAGAGAGAGAGAGAAAGATGGTGACTTATATGGAGATGAGATCTCACTGTCCTACTACTGCTTCAAAATCCGTTTTTGATTGATACCCATTTTCAGTTTTTCACTAATTGTTCAGGTATTACCATTTTATTGCCTATACGACCTTAGTTTTTTTCTATTTTGTTTGGTTTGTGTTGCATCGTAGTTACTTGAGAGAATGTTGGTTTGTCAAAGTTTGATATTAGATTAGATCTTTTATTAAGATTGTTAAGTTTTGTTTGTCTTTTGTTTTCATTATGTGGGCTGTGGCTTTGTTCGTGTGAGTTTAACAATCTTGGTTTGTGGAGGTAGTATGGCTTAGGGGTAAGTGTACGGGATTCTAATAATTACATGTTGGTTACTGAGAAGGTGTGGAACAAGAAATTGAGGTTCTCTGTCTCGGAAATTGAGTTGAATGAGAAAGAAGATCTATTTACAAGTTGCAATTTGGGCTGTCTTTTCATCGTGCAAGAAAATATACTCAGTTAAGGATTTGTGGTGTCGTATTTGGTGATTTGTGGAAAATTATTGGTTATTTCAGTTGATGTAAATGTAAGGAGTTTGTTGGTTAGCATTTGGCCCTATGGGATTGACTTGAATTTCCTTTTCTCTAGACAGGTGGAGTAATATTGGATTTGTCGAAGCATCTATACTTTCAAATCTTCTTGTGGTGTTAAAAACTCTTCTTCAATTACATGTGTTGAAAGTTTGTCAAAAAGCTCAGGTTGTGCTTAATTAATTTATCGGATCTGGATATCATATGTTTAACAAACTTTCAGGACTGATTCTGTGCATTGAATAAACAACACTTGTTAATTTCAGTTTGATATATTACATTTTGGGCATTTGTTGAAGTATAATAAATTAACATCCTCATTTTATTCGTTTGAGAAGCTAATTAATTCATCTACTGTATTGGAATTAATGTGGAAGGATAAGCTGTTCATTATATAAAACCCTGTAAAGCTTGTTTCCTGAACTTGAGTTTTCTTGGTTGAACTTTGCTAATGCATTATAGTTTTCAGAAAAAAGACCCATTTTGAGAGCTTCAATATATGGAAAAGTAGAAACTTTTTCTTCCGACAAGTAGACATCTTTTCCAGTGGTTGGTCTTGATAGCTGAAAAGAATTCAAGGAGAGGTAAGGAACAAAATTTCCATAAATGATGAGATCTAAGGTCTTATGTTGTTGCCTTTCCAAATTTTCATTTAGTCTTCTAGCTTGCTTCTCTTTTTCTTTTATGCGAAACAGAGAGGAGGGGCATAGTGAAAAATTGTTGATAAGGGGGGAAGATGATGAAAATATCACACTATGTATAAGGGGGATAGTGAAAGATTGTTGATAAGGGGGAAGATGATGAAAATATCACACTATGTATAACGTTGAGTCCTCAGAGACAGGATCTTTTATAGAAACTCTTAAGTTTTGTCACACCTCCACTATCTTGTGTTGAGACCAAAAAATTTAGGGATTGTGATCAGTTCTCTGTGTAGCTTAGTTGATTAAACTATCCATGTTACCTATTCTCACACGGTGAACGTTTTCATGCCATTGTGAGGAATGTTTTCCCTATCCTTTGTTACTGTTTTGGATAACTTGATAAAGTTTTGTTTTCTTCTCAAAATATGTATGTACATATATATAGGTTATGCAGATTAGTGTGACATATAGAGTCTTCTATTTTGTTGTAATTTCCTAGAAATGAAATTAAGCTGTATGATGAATCCCTTGTATTGTTTGTTTCTTCTCAAACAACAGTCTACTTGAAATGTATCCTTCTGTTGCAACTGTTGTTTCTCGAGTCTGTGGTTTTTTTTCCTGGTCTTTGCATTATGTTGATTCATAGTTACTGCAAAATAGAGATCAACTATATAGTAATTTGCTTAGTGCTTGGTAAATAACTGCTTTTTGTTGCTGTATGGGGTTAAAGTTGATACTCGGTTATGGTGACTATTATCTGTGATTTTAGTTGCAGATATTATATATGATGTCTAATAATGTTTTGTGTCATTCAGCTGGATTCAGAGAGTCACTTCAGCCAATTGTTGGTTCCTTAGTTCAATTGGTGGTTGTTTGCTTTTCTTTTAAGTGGCCGGATGGGTTCTAGATATCCATCTCATCAACTCAGCAATGGCCTTTTTGTATCAGGCCCACCTGAGCAACCAAAGGAGAAAACCCCAACCATGAGTTCGATTGCCACGCCATATACTGGTGGTGATATTAAGAAGTCAGGAGAGCTAGGGAAGATGTTTGATATCCCTAAGGATGGCTCTAAGTCTAGAAAATCTGGACCCATAGCTGGTGCCCCTTCAAGGACTGGGTCTTTTACAGGGACTAGTACACAGTCAGGGGTAACGATGCCAAATGTCACTCCTCGTTCTGGCTATACTAAATCAGGTCCTCTATCTTCTGGAGGCCCTGGTTCAACTTCATCGAAGAAGTCAACTTCAGGACCTCTTAATAAACATGGGGAACCTATTAAGAAGTCATCTGGCCCTCAATCTGGTGGAGCTACAAGACAGAATTCTGGCTCTATTCCACCTGTTCTGCCTGCAACCGGTCTTATAACATCTGGGCCCATTTCCTCCGGCCCCCTAAATTCATCTGGAGCTCCTAAGAAAGTATCTGGTCCTTTAGAATCCATGGGTTCTCTGAAAAGGGATGGCTCTTTCTCTAGCAACCCAGTTGTGACCACTCTTGCTCAAGATGATTGCTATTCTATCACCAAGGGATTCCCAAAGATAGTATTATGGTTGGTGATTCTCTTATTTGTGGTGTTATTCGTCGTCGGTGGTTTTATTCTAGGGGCAGTGCACAATGCCATCTTCCTCATCGTGGTAGTGGCTCTTTTTGCGGCAGTCACAGCATTGGTCATCTGGAACATTTTTTTAGGGAGAAGAGCCATCGTAGAATTTATAGCTCAATGTCCTGATACTGATCTCAGAACTGCCAAGAATGGACAAAGAGTGAAAGTTTCGGGGGTATGTTATAGACAGCTTCAAGATATGCGAATGTGTGTGCAGAAAACAAGATATCTAAATCCTATCTTATGTCCATTGCATATTTGGATCTCTACATTGATGTTGATTGCAGCCTTCTTTATTTTGCAAGTTAATATGGAAGTTACACCTAGAAATAGGTTATTATGGTTTGATTATAACAAAACTCATGCTATTGTTGTACTTCAATATGTGTGGATTTCACTTGAAGTTGTATTATAGGATTGTTTTGGTTCCTAGATTAGTATCATTAACTGTGGGAAGTGCAGTTTTATAAGACTGAAGGCCTAGTTGGTATTTCACTTCGGCGAAGTCGCTTACATTTTATATAGTTTAACTATTGTATCTAATCACGTGAGGTTGATCCCTGTCTTTTTAATTGCTGAAGGTGGTTACATGTGGTAATGTGCCATTGGAGTCATCATTCCAAAGAGCCCCAAGGTGTGTCTATACATCAACAAGATTGTATGAGTATCGAGGATGGGGTTCAAAACCAGCCAATCTGAACCATCGTCATTTTACATGGGGATTAAGATCATCAGAGGTGAGTTCCTGGCACAATATATTTGGTCAGGAGTTAATATTTGTATAATTCCTAAAAGATCTTAATTTATTATTCCTTTTGTGACTGATGAGAACTACAAAAGAATCTGTTGCACTTTGACTTATCTTAAATGCTTGATTTTGGCCTTGGGGGAATTATTTAATGATCCCATTAACATAGTGGTAGTCGCAGCCTCAAATAATATTAACACATTACAAATGGTTCAGAACATTCCCTTTTCCTTAATATGCAATGATGTGTATGTCTTGACAAGTAGCCTTGTTATTAAATTATAGACTACAAAAGTTCTGATAAAATTGTTTGTTCTTTTCTTTTTTTCTTTGGTCAGTCTTTCGTCGTGGACTTCTACATCTCTGATTTCCAGTCTGGGTTAAGAGCTTTGGTTAAAACTGGCAATGGTGCCAAGGTAACTCCCTTTGTTGATGACTCCTTTGTTCTTGATATCAATCCAGAGAAGAAAGATTTGTCTCCAGAGTTTGTCAGGTGGTTGGGATTGAAGAATCTTTCTTGTGATGATCGTATGATGAAATTAAAAGAAGGGTAAGCTATTTCTTCTAAAAATTTAAGATCATACTCATATCTCACGCAAATTTATCAATACGATGTCGAAGCCATGACCATCATCATTATTGAGTAGTATTGAGTCTAGAGCTCTTGCAGCTTTAACTAGTGTTATCACCATCATCGCAGTTTATGATTGAATCATACTGCTGCTTCTGCAGGTACATTAAGGAAGGCAGCACTGTTAGTGTGATGGGGGTTGTTCAAAGGAATGAAAACGTACTTATGATTGTCCCACCAGCAGAATCATTGGAAACCAGATGGCTCTGGCCTAAATGCATGTTTCTTGCGAACCTTGATGGCATTGTTTTGAGATGTGAAGATACAACCAATGTTGATGTCATACCAGTGTAGTTAGCAGGGCACTTACATACCTATCCATGAACCTCTAAATAAGAATCCCTCCATTTCTTAACATTGAGGTTAGTTACCACAGCTAGTTTTGTAGTCGCATTAGAATTGATGATCCTAGATGAGTTGATCTTCTGCTCTCCTTCTCGGTCGCTTATGCGATCACCTCAACATTGTGTATACATTGCTGGTCCTTCTTCTCCAGTTCTTTTAGGTTGTGAAGCCTTAATGATGGAGGGTGGCTTGATTCAGTGGGAAACTAGGTGATGGAAATTTGTTTTGTTATGAAATATTCTGTTTCTTCTCTTCATCTCTGCAAAATGTCGATCCGAAACTTGAAACTAATCTATTCAATTTGTTTGTTTGTTTCATAAATCCGATAATTTTGCCTGATAATGTTGCTTGTTTAGGACATTATGACCTTTGATTATCCTCAGAAATTATGTAACCCCTGGCTGTTGTGGTTTTTTTACCCTTGAACCCTGCAAGAGTACAAGAATGTTTTTGTTTACCAACAAGGAATCCATGTTGTTTGTCAACAAACTCAATAACATTGTTAAATTCAATCAACATTTTCTGATATTTAGGCTCAGGCCTGTTTTGGCATCTTTCATTAGCTGGCCTGAGGTGTTACTCCGCCGGTCAATTGCCTCACCTACGTGACAGTTGTGATTAGAGACACTTTAAAAGTACTCATGGATAACAGGGAACTTTAGTTTGACTATTCCTTGTAAGCAGCTTGAGTCATTTTCATGTTGACAGGAGTAACGAGTCAGGTCCAATTGAACTTGAACCCGGTCAAACATAGTTTCGTCCGTTAAATTTGGCTTGGCTTGGACTGATATCTTATGATTAGTTAGACCCTAAAACAATGTCAAGCTAGAACCCGAATCGGGTTTGAATATTCAAACTCAGATTCGGCCCGGGTCGAGACATCATGTGACTTTCGTTTGCCATCTCTACATATTGCAACATATTATTGTTACAACTTACAACCTAAATTTTCTCATTTGATGATGTAAGGAAAGGAAACAAACTTGCGAAAAATATACAGGTCAATCCTTAAGTGATGCGTCACTGAAACAAAAATGGCGTCTTTCTTCAGCTTCATGTCACATGACATGATCTTTGTTGGTTCATTGTTCATTTCTTGAAATGAGTTCACCAGCTGCCACTAACACTACCTAACATCACTTCTTCAGCTATTTTGCATTTTGTATGAGATAGGATAGGCCCCATTCTCTGTAATTATCTTTGCTTTACCAAATCCTATCATCATTGGACCATCACCATCAAGTTGAAAGAGTTCGTGCTGCTCATTTTTGTGATTGGTGATTAAAATTTTCTATTTTTAAGGTGCTTGAAATAAATTAGCATAAACTAAACAGGTGTACTTGAGAAAGGAACGAATGGAGATATGATTGCATGGAAAAGATATGTGCAAACAACAACTGTATTGTTCTTCTGAGAGTGACAAAGCTCCTTTGATATGTCCATGTCTTGTAAGGGACAGGAAAAGGATAAATCCAATGAATTATAAAAAACTTTACTAAGAAAACATCAAATTAGGCATAAATTTGATTGAACTCAAGCTTAATATCAGATATTTAAATTTGGTCAAACTCGTGTTTTTGGCCAAATTTCTTGTGTTCGGATTCAAACTTTCGGGGACCTAACTTGGGCCGGGCTCATTGTCAATTCTACATCAAAGATAGAAACTCATTGTGGTTAAAATCCAACTACACAATAAGAGTAAGCACTTGCAAGGATAAAACAGATGTATTCACTTCATCACCTATTAGTCCAGCTAGTTGGCATTTGGATAGAGTGAAACACTAACCAACCTTGTATGTGTTTCACATTCCAAAACCATGGATGGACTTTGTAGCTTGTCAATGCCTTCCCTTTTCTTCATTGCTTAAGAGAAGGGAAACATCAACATAATTGAAATTTGCAACCTTTTTATCCAAGAAATGGTTCCCACATCTTTTAATTATTTCTAGAGCACATGTTACTATAAATGGGAAATTCTGTTATAAGAAATTGCATATTTGGTGAAGACATGACTAAGACAAGTCAAAATAATTTAAGGAGACTGTGCAACCTCTTACCAAATCATCAATTCCAATAAAACTACTTATCAAGGTGGTGTCATTTTTAATTGAATTTGTTTTAGAAGACAATAATTATTGATGTGATTGTGATCATCAGATCAATCTCCTTCATTATTGATTTCATCCAATATAAATACAAGCTTGTAAAGAGAGAATAACCATAAATTTAACATTTTTTTTCTCAAAAAATCATAATAAATTTAATATTTATAAATAGTAAAAGCAAAACAAAAACTCAATTATTATGCCTTGCAAGAAATGAAGAAAAAGGGCAAAAAAATTTCAATCAATTTATTTATATTTCTTGGAAGTATTGAACATATAAAGCAAAGTCCACAATAGGATAAGCTTAAACAACTATGAATTTTGAACAATAGTCAAAACCTAAAACTCAAGAAAACAGGTATTGGTCATAATGTCGCTTTCTATCATTAATAAAGGTTGAAATTTTGTTACTACTGCAAACACCTTATTCATGGAAAAGAAAGTTATAAATTTTAAAAATTTAATATTAAATCCTACCTGTTATCCACTAAATCTGGAAAACCTAATCCAAAAAATATCTAATTAAAGGGAAAAATTAGACACAATTTGATTTCATCAGAAGTCAAGCATGTAGAAGAAAGTAATTACCCCTTACCCTACCTCATTTTTCTTTCTTTATAAATATGAATTCCTGAATTTGAGGAGAGAACCAGAAGCTTAAGTACACATGAAGTATTAGCATTTGAAGTAGTCAATGACTGAGGAAAGTTATAGCTTTTACAGAGCTTAAGAGGCAACAAATCAGAAGAAGAAAGCAAATTGGTTGTACCCATCAACCTTTACTATCTAAAATGCTAAATAAATACTTGTTATTGCTATTTTGGTTAAATCTCATTACTTCATGATGTGAGACTAGACCTGTAATGAAAAGGACATTTCTGTGAAATTTTTTTTTGGGAGTTGTCAATTTTGATGAAATTAATTTCAGTTTTTTTATATCTGAGAAGTAATAAAAAAATATAATAATCTTTTGCCTTTCTTGAATTAACATAAATTATCATGTAAAAATGACAAAATAGGGTTAAATCTATTTTTAGAAAATAAATTGACATTTTTTAATCAATATTGCTTTACATGCTATCCCTTTTCTTGAATTAAAAAGAAAACTCTAAAATTTTCATCCCTTCTGCTTAATTAAATTTTTAATGAGCACTATCTCATATCAGAAGCTCATATCTTTCTGCAGACAACCACCATCTGATACACAATAGACCCGTTGGATATTCAAGAAAAAGGTAACCCATAATCAAGTACATGGTAGAACTTGTTTGTATGTCATAGATTCATCTTAACACACATACCTGTGATCAAAGATCCTACTTTTATCACTCCGATTGTCTTGGAAAATATCTTTTACTTCCAACATGAATTGATCCTGCAGAGGGGTGAAACAATAGGAACTTAGTACTGTCAAAGGGAAATATGATGTGAAACAAGGTTGTCTTGTCCCCACAATATTGGAGGCTAAACATGACATTTCAGCCATCAGTATCTGGTACCTATCTGTCATTTCAATGACTTACCCAACAAGGAGGAGAGAGATAGAAAGAGATGGGAAAGTCGAATTTAGTACATTTATGCTAATAGGTATTATTATTGTCTTAAGCACAGAAAGTCCTTTATCAAACAATTTAATCTTCAGATTGACATTACGAGTAAAGTGTATCAAAAATGTGTTGCTTAACAAATCATTATTACTTGGGTTTGGAGGCTTTTGCTGGACGAGACAACTCACCAGTTGTTGCGGCTCGTTCAAGTGACACTCACGAAGAAAAAGAAACGATTTTTAGTGAGAGGAAGAGAGAAAGAGACTTGCTTTTTTGTTTGTGTGTGAGAGAGAGAGAGATATAAACATAGTAAGCCTCAGTCCTAGAAAGAGAGACAGAAAAGAGTGGTCTTTTAGTGAGAGAAAGAGAGATTTGTTATTAGTACTGCTTACCATTGTTGTCTTTTGATTCACCCATGTTGTTGTTATTGATGTTATTGTTATTACTGTCTCCTGATCTCCACCAGATTTCAATAACTTCCTCAGCTGTCTCTTGTTATCCAGGTATGTGTTGTGTGTAGGCATTTTGTCCGTCATCTTTTCTTCCTTCTTTTACTTTACTCCCACAACTCCTGAAGACTCTGCTTCTCTCTTCAGATCTCTCTTCAGCTAAGCTGGTGCCTTTCGATATTTTGGTGTTTGTAAATCCCTGTGTTTAGGAAGATTTCTTTGCAAATTATGGAAGGTTATATATATTTTTTGTTCCTATGTTCTATTGAATCATAGATTTGTAATTGGTTTAGTGTACATATCTCAGGGTTTTTATCTCTAGTGAGCTCCTAAGCCTTGAATCTCTGCTTGTTGCAATAGATCTTATTGGTTCTCATGGGATTCTTCAGGTTTAGGTTGTCCACCTGCATGTCTTTAATGTTAATTCCTAGTTGAGATGGAAGGTGGTGTATGATTGATTTCTAAGAATATGTGGGAACAACATACAATAGGAAGTTATTGGATGTAGTGCCCGTTTGGTCATTTTAAGATTCCTCGTCTCAGGATCTTAGATCTTATCCTTTACTTGTTACGTTCGGATTGCATCTATAGGTTCTTATTTACTGTTTGAGTGATGCAATGAAGTATATGAAGCGGTACATGGATGAAACTTGTCTGCTCGACTATTTGTAGATGGAAATTGAAGCTGTTTTCTATTAATTTCTCTTCCCTTCAATTTTTTTTTCTTTATCTTGTTTTAGTGGTAGCCTGATAATTAGGGATCTTTATAACTGAGGGTTGGTGACTATGAAAATCTGGACTTTAAAGTGGTTTCTTAATGTTGGGCTGCCGCTATGTATTCATTTGCATTTTTAATCTTTATATTGTGATTGTCTGAGATGCCATATTTCTTTTACACTTAATGTCCTGCTGATGCATTGATATAGTTGACCTGAAAACTTACTTTGATACTGTTTACTGATAATATGTCTGATGCTTCTTTTGTCTTGGCAGTTATTTGACCACTGTGTTGTGGAACATCAATACTGTTCTTCTGTTGTCTCCCAAAGAAGCTAGATGGGTTCCCGGTTCCCATCTCATCAGCTCAGCAATGGCCTCTATGTATCAGGACGGCCAGAGCAACCAAAGGAAAGGGCTCCAACAATGAGTTCAGTAGCCATGCCGTATACAGGTGGTGATATAAAGAAGTCAGGAGAGTTGGGGAAAATGTTTGACATTCCTGTTGATGGCTCAAAGTCTAGAAAGTCTGGACCTATAACTGGTGCTCCTTCACGAACAGGATCTTTTGGAGGTGCTACTTCTCATTCAGGACCAATCATGCATAATGCAGCAGCTCGGGCTGCCTACACAGCATCTGGTTCAGCGTCTTCTGCAGGTGTGACTGGTTCATCTTCGATGAAGAAATCAAATTCTGGTCCATTGAATAAACATGGGGAACCCTTAAAGAAGTCATCAGGCCCTCAATCTGGTGGAGTAACGCCCTCTGGTCGCCAAAACTCTGGTCCTCTTCCTCCCGTTCTTCCTACTACTGGCCTTATTACATCTGGTCCTATATCTTCAGGCCCGTTAAATTCATCTGGGGCACCTCGAAAAGTATCTGGTCCTTTGGAATCTACAGGGTCAATGAAGATATCAGGTTCTGCTGTTGTTCACAATCAAGCTGTGACTGTTCTTAGCCAAGATGGTGACTTTTCCTTCAGAAGGAACTTCCCAAAGCCAATACTGTGGTCACTAATTCTACTTTTTGTGATGGGTTTCATTGCTGGTGGTTTTATTCTTGGAGCAGTTCATAATGCAATTCTCCTCATAGTTGTTGTCGTTCTTTTTGGTGCTGTTGCTGCATTATTTACATGGAATACGTTCTTTGGAAGAAGCGCTATCATGAGTTTTATTTCTCGTTATCCAGATGCTGAGTTACGTGATGCCAAAAATGGCCAATTTGTGAAGATTTCTGGGGTATTTAACATACTTTATGTTATATATTATGATGAACTTCTATATATAAATCCATCACTCACTCCATTTAGACTCAGTAACTGCATGAACTATGAATTGTTCTATATAGCTAATATGCCAGTGATATTAAACTGTTTGCTTGAAGCATGCCTAGGACTGTTTGCATTAAAGAATGAGGGGTTTTATCACTGAATCAGAAGCCATAGGGAACTTAGTTGTATAGAGTGCAAAGTCCACTTTGTAATTCTGATCCCAAAACACAGTCTTATTCTTTCTTTCCTCTTAAGGAAAGAATACGACGGTGGGAAAACAAAATTAAGTTACTTGAAGGCTGCCATTTTTGGAAATTAACTTGTCGCTATGGAGAAAATTTTCTGGAACAGAAGAATATGGGAAAAAGATCTTAGGCAGGTATATGGGTGGTAAACAGACCTGGGATATTTCTCAGCTAGTTTCCTCTTTGATAATTACTATTAAAGCTATGAAGAATGTAGAAATGTAGCATCCAAACATGGAGTGGTCAATAAATCTTGTGTACTAGGAGTATGCTCCAGTGTCTTTGTGGTTGGACGCTTGGATCTGTTTTGTGAATTTGCATTGTCAGATATCTTGTGAAGGGATTGATGCGTAATCGTAGTGTGTGGATAAGGATTAATTTATAATAGATTGAGTTCAGTTGATGATGCTCTAACATTTACAGAATGAATTTATAGTTTGGAGGCCTTGCTGGCCATTCTGTTTCTTGATTCTTGTTGGAATTTACATCCATTCTTTTGCTGTGTTCTGAAGGTGGTCACCTGTGGTAATGTGCCTCTTGAATCATCATTCCAAAAGGTTCCTAGATGTGTGTATACTTCCACAAGTTTGTATGAGTATCGAGGATGCGATTCCAAAGCAGCCAATCCAACACACCGTCGTTTTACTTGGGGACTCAGATTGTTAGAAGTGAGCAATTGAAATGTTGACTAGATACGTTTTGATGAATATCATTCACTGTTCAAATATATTTTTCACGTACCATTGAGATTTCCTGGAGAAATTTGGATACCTTCTCAATTCTGATTGGATCTTTTGTTTCTTAATACAATTTGCCAGAGGCGTGCAGTTGATTTCTACATCTCTGATTTCCAATCTGGTCTGAGAGCATTGGTGAAAACTGGCTATGGAGCAAGGGTGACTCCTTATGTAGATGATTCCCTTGTGATTGATGTCAACCCTGGCACTGAAGACTTGTCTCCAGAGTTCACTAGATGGCTGGGGGAGAGAAATCTTTCAAGTGATGATCGTGTAATGCGATTGAAAGAAGGGTATGGCTCTGAAACAGAAATATTTTTAATACCATGAGACTTTTTGTCTTCCCAATTCTTTTCTGCCTCTTTTTCTTTTTGTCAAGCCAGTTTTTAGTGAAAGCTCAAGCTAATTTTAATATATTTTTCTCCTGAAAACTCACTTTCTTGAAATGAGCATATGTCTCTTCTCTTTTTCTGTTGTTGGTTTATGTTTACCAACTCAGTAAGGATCTGTGATATCCAGAATGTTTGGTTAGATAAAAACTAAAACAGTGACCAAATTAGTTGCACCTTATGCTTGCCATTTTACCGTCTGAATCAGCTGTTACTCATCAAATTACTTCATCTGAGTTTTCAGTCTGAAAATATGGGAAATTCTTGCTTTTGTAGGTATATCAAGGAAGGAAGCACTGTTAGTGTAATGGGAGTCGTTCAAAGGAATGAAAATGTGCTTATGATAGTTCCTCCCCCCGAGCCAACGACAACAGGATGTCAATGGGCCAAATGTATATTTCCGGCTAGCCTTGATGGTATCGTCTTGCGATGTGAAGACACATCAAAGAACGACGTGATACCGGTGTAATATTGCACTGTTAGACTCCCTTTGCTGTTCTCTTTACTATTAATATTGATGGTCGTAACAGCTGTAATGGTGGGTGTATTGTTGAATGGGTTGATTGATGATAAGGTAGAAGGTGGAGTTTTCTTTTTTACAGTTTCGTTTGGTGTATAGTCTGTTTTGTGCCATTTTATCCTTTTTTTTTTTACATAGGGCATGAAGGCTTTTTTTGTGAAGGGGGTGGCTTGATATCTTGTAGGAATTTTACATGTTTGATTAGATTGCAATTATGTTAAATAGAAAGGAAAATGTTTGTGAGCTATTGGATCTTATGGTTCTTAACAAGCTAATGACTCTGTTCTTTACCTGACACAACCTGAAACTTGTCACCTTTTGACCTTGTTCCTGATATTATGGTAATCAGACAAAATGCCTAACAATGGTTTGAGCTCCTGAACATATCTGATTTTTCAGTTCTCAGATAAAAACAGAGTTGCATTGTCGAATTTGATCTAGCTGATGATACAATATATAAAGATAATTCCTAATTTCTTCACTCTCGCCTGAGTTTAGAACTTGTGTTCTTATCATATGTTTGTAAAAGTTTCTAGGACTTGCAAATTCTGAAGCAGTATCATTGCAAGTTGCTGTCTCCAAGTTATAACCAAGAACATGATCAACAGACTTGAAGGAGTTCCTCCAACACGAGCAAATAGACCTTTTTCTAGTAAAAAATGCGTGCTTTGTAAATTCCTCTCACCGATGAACAGAGAAAATGGAAATATTGTCTTGTGGATATTGAAATTGTAAGTTATCTGCGTCACCTGGAATCACCTGCAGATTAAGAAAATTCATGTTTTTTATGGACTGATCATTTCTGATTCATCTTTCAATTGTTCTCGTATAGCTTCCTGGGAATTACAGATTGACTTATTGGTAATTGATCTCCTGAAGTTACTTTCATACGTTAAGTTTTGATTAAAAACAAGGATTAAATCATTTCTTTGACTCATTTGAAGAAATTGAGCCGTGGTCTTGTTGTCTAACCTTGTTCTGCTTCATTTTGAACACAGGTTCATTCATATGTACCTCTTTTTATATCAGTAGAACCTGCAGTTACGCAATAGTCCACAAATGACGTGTTTCAAACAAATTATTTACCGAGTCATTGACTCAAAGCCAAGTGATGAACTTGATATAACCTTTTTTTCCTATGTTATCCTCTATACTCCCATTGACTTAAAGCCAAGTGATGAACTTGATATAACCTTTTTTTCCTATGTTATCTTCTCTACTCCCAGCTGGTTCTGTTTTTTCATTTCTTTTGGCACTTCCATCTTTTCCATTGACCTTGGCACCAGCAGTGAACTAATTCCCCGGTATCGCCTACTAAAAGAATCCAAAGCAGTATCCTGAAGATATCTTAGAAAAGTTCTAGAAATACTCCATGAATCCAACACATACAAGTGAACCTAGCTTTGGCTCATTTACTTCTCATTTTCACAAACTAGACGTAGACATGTCATGGGAACTTACTTCTGATTACTACTGGTTTTGAAATATGTACTTTGCAACTGAAAAAAATATAGGGAAGCAGTGTAGTGGTTCAGCATAGGTTGAGATGGTTCCGGTATTTAACAAGAGATTAGTGGTACCTTTGATTTCCTCTTCATGGTAGATGCACAAGTTCCACTAGAAAAAGCTGACCATCAAACAGCAAGCCTTGTGACTCAAGAGGCTGAAGCAAGCCATCCACCATCCCGCCAAATACAAACAAGAAGCGTCCTGAATGATCGACACAGGACCTGTGGAATGACCTAGAATTTGGCTTGTAACCATCTATGTTGAGCTTCTTCCACATATTTGCCTGTAACCCTTTCAAGCTTGATGCAGTCCGCTGTGGTGGGATCGATTTAATATCCAACACCCAGAAGTCATCCTTCCTGTGTCTATACGAATCTTCGCCTCCGTAAATGAGCAACTGAGATCCCAAGATGAGTGTTGCTGAGTGCCCAACTCTTGGCAGGGATAGACCTTCAGGTATGGTTTGCAGATCGTATGGAAGTTGTATCCATTTCGTTTGATCATCAGAGATTTCCAAGAGCCATGCATCATTCAGCACATCATATCCCAATCCTCTTCCTCCAAATAAAACCATTGCAGTTCCACTGACGCATGTCAATGAATGTCCTGAACGAGCTGGTGGTGATGGATGAGTTATCAACTCTCTCCAGGTTCCAAAATGATGATTCTCTGAAAGTTCTAAAACCCACGTGTCACTCAATCTGATGCCATTCAGCCAAATCCCTCCCTGGATCACCATCTTCCTTTCGCTGATGCAGCAAGCTGCATGAGCCCCTCGTGGCGGCGGCACAATGGACCCAACATTCAATGGCCTCCATGAGATTGTAATGCCCTGGTTATCACTAAATACCAATTGTCCGACCCAAGCATCATTCTGGCGAATTCCAGAGTCATTTATTCCTCCATAGAGTACAAGATACTCACCAACGACAACACATGTATGACCAAATCTACCACTCGGAATCCCTGAATGAACTTTCTTCCATTTCAGCATCCTTGGAAGATCGTTACCAATATATGCCACCCATGTATCATCGAGATGGCGACCTACAAGGATAAGAACACATTAAAGTGTTGAAACATAATCAAGCAGAGCTACTAAGCATTACAGCTTAAACATTGGGAACCTAAACATTCCTTATTCGGAGCATTCTAATTAATAAGGGTTGGAAGAAAATTCATGTGATTACCAGTTCACTTTGAGCTCACACTTTGTGTTTGTGAATGATAATGAAATACATGGAATTGATCTCATCTGGAAAATTTTCAAAATGACAAAGATACATACATGCATACATGATGCAATGAATGCTTTGAAGGGCTTGAACGATAGTAGTCAGGTTATCTTCTTCAGCCATAGAATCAGGTCTTTAACCTCACGATAACAAAAAACCCCCAATTCCAAATATGCCTCAAGCAATTTATTAGCACTAAAACTTTGAACACAACAGACAATGATCACTTTGTTGATAACCATGTAGGGTGTTACCAAACAAGACAAGCAGATGCCTATATACATCAGAATACATAAGTTGCTACTGATTGTAAAGCATCATCCCGGATATTTACTATGGTTATCGTAAGCAATGAATTCAGAGAACAACAGATAATTCCACATTCGAGTTCCATTTTGCAGGATATTGTTCGTGATCACCAACATCTTTGCTTTATTTCCTACTTTATCTGTTTAATAACACTTCATAAAACAGGTGCTGCTAGGTTCATTCAACTATAGGATTGAACTTTTTTTTTCCAGTTCTTTATCACTTTTCCTGATGTAGGACTGAGTGGCAGCAGGAAGCCAATTTTACTCTGCTACCTTTCAGTATTCTGTTTGTCAAACTAAGGAACGTGTCAAGGCATCAAAACAAAATAGTGACACTTAACTAAGGTGCCATTTACATTTAAATTTAGAACAGTACACAAGAGTTACTGAATGAGGAGATATATCACCAACACTACCACTTGATTTTGTTTTTGGACTCCAAACTATCAAACAAGAAGATGACTCAATGCACTGATCAAGAAAAAAATATTCAATGCATATGTCTTAGGTGCCATGGAGGCTATAGAATGACCAGTTTTTATTATATCAGTGAACTCGTAACAACAGATTGGATTGTCATATACACTCTTTTAACTCTTTGTTAGATCTTTTTCTTTTATTTCAAAAGGGAAAGAGAACTAATAACTACACATAACAAAGAAACTAAAAACAAAAGGATAAGACCGACCTCCTTCAGAACCACCGCCAAACAAAATCAAACAACCAGAAACAAAGTTGAGGGAGTGAGAAGCTCTGGGGGATGGAAACGTCAAATCACCATCTGGGTCGGACAGTTTATAACAAGAAACTGAGTCAAGCTGAGACGCCTGCTTGTACAGCCTCATCCATGGCAACTGCTGGTTGTTGATGATAGAAGACTTGAGGGCAGCCACTGATGTGGGTCCCCACTCCCTCCTGCATATGGACTCCCACAGTGCATCAGAGCTTGTGAAGGACCTGAACTTTCTACAGGTCATGGAAAAGGAGAGAATTGATTCAATAGGAAGAAGAAGCAAGATTGTGAAGAGATGGTCTGGAGTTAACTTAACTATTGCTGGTTGTGATGATCCATTACTGCTGCTGCTGCTGCTAGTCTCACTCATGAATGAAGTGGCCATATCCTCGATATGGCTACTAAATCATGTGGATTGCTTTTTGAGCAAAAGGGAAGAGAGCTCTGAACTGGGTTTTGTGGATCTGTACCTGTTTCAACTGTTGTCCTTACCAGAGAGACGGTAAAAAGAGAAGATTTCGTCTTGGCTCCCGCCAGAGAAATGGTAAAAATTGAGCCTTTTGTCTCGTTGGGTAGGGAAAAAGATTGAATCTTTAGATGCCTTGTCTTATTCTGAGTGATTGAAATAATGGTAAATTATTCTTCCTCTGGAAAGTGATGGATTGGATTGTAGGCATATTAGGATAGCCCCATGTCATTTGTCTGACTAGTGAAACGATCAACATGGTACAAGGTACTGTTCTATTAGCTCGAAGTTGGCAAAATCTATGGTAGATTCAATCAAAATCGTAACTTATTTTGAGTCATAACTCGTTAATTAATTTAAATCCGCACCTGAGAAAGTAATTAAAAGACAGATTGAATTGTTTAAATCCAACATAAAAACTCTAATTGCAACTTCCCCAAAAAAGGATTACTCAAAAAAATCGTAAACAAACTAATGAAGGCACCCCCTTACTACTAGCAAAATTAAGTAAACAAGTGGATGGTTTTGTAGTGTCGTCCCATGTTTGGAATGATGCATAGAATTTTCAATATTGCCTTGAAGAAAAGTGACTCAACTGGGTCCTCTTATGCTGTATAATTGCAAGAAAAATGAGACCTCACAACGCATCAATGTCATTTTTCATTTACACATCATGGTAGATCAATCCCTTTCAGATTAGGATACTGATCCATAATTCAGAATAATGGAGTAGATCTTTGGCATGGCAAATTTATGTGTATGGCTGGGAAAGTTACTAATCACTTCATAGTTTGGCATTACATTAGTCTGCATGGTATGGAGAACATTAACCTTGACTTTTCCAACTTCAGCCACAATAAATACAAACTCATATATCCAGATTATCTCATAACAGGAGACTTGAGGATCAAAATGTTAACCCACCTATGCTAGAGCAGATGCTGAAATCACAGAAGGGTTAGTTGATTATCCTCACATTAATAAGTTTATGGTGGAAAAAGAAAAGAAAAGAAAATCAAAGATACAACCACACATCCTTTTAATCGGTGCTCGATAGAAACAATTTAAGGATTCTAAGAAAGATGAAACCTTGATTAACTTCCTGAGAGTGAAAAGATTACTTTTGAAGGCTGTGTACTTGGCCTTTATTTATAAGTTTTGATACAGCAGCCTTGGCTTCTTCTAACGTTTCAACAGAATGCCCCACCTCAAATGATATCCTCTGTATGTTGAACTACAAATAAGAAAAAATTAGAAAATCATCACTGAAAAGAAAATAGAAGAAGATATAAAACCTAAGCAAGGAGTGAAACTAAAACAATGAAGATATTTACCTGTGTACCTTGACGGACTCGGATATCAGTTCCTTTACTGTCTATGGATATGAAAGCAGCATCATCTACCTCCATTTCAGTAGACAATAACTCCTTAAGGGGTTTTGAATATAATGTATTCAGTTCCTGTTACATGTACATTTATCAAACCAATCAAACTCATGGTAGATACTAAGTCAACATATTTGCACTTCAAGCATGGCATAGATGGCTTCAGAAGCCATAAGAAGAATATACATCATATGAGTAATATAATCAGCTAACAGGTTGTAAATTAGAACAAGCTGGGATTTCCATATGCTCAAACTTCAAACGGTCACAGTATAGATTTGATTCCACTCCAAAATATCATAATTAGCTCAATCTTGTTCAAAATTCACATACAATCAAGGAAAGATACCAAATGAAACTCAAATTTCTCAATATAAATTTTACATAATAAAATGTTACTTTCTGTTTCGTAATGTATGAAATAGAGAGAATAGATAATTAGCTCAATCTTTTTCAAAATTCACATACAATCAAGGAAAGATAACAAATGAAACTCAAATTTCTCGATACAAATTTTACATAATAAAATGCTACTTTCTGTTTCGTAATGTATGAAATAGAGAGAATAGAATGTGAACAAAAACATACACATGTATGTATATCAATTCTGCAAACAAGGCCCCAGTTTTTCAAGCAGGTCTTAAAAGCATTCTAGTTTTCTAGATTTAACAAATAATGACTGCTAGAATGAATTTCAACTTCTGCGTAAATTATACAAATTAAAGCATGTATCTACATCTTTCTTGATTGTGGAATCCCTAACATTAAAATGTCCTAGAACAGCAGAAGTCCAATAAAACAGAACATTTTTCTTAATAAGTAAGCAAATATCAAGACAAGAGACAAAACCATCAACAATGAAAACCGGTCAAAACTGAAACCGAACCTTGAGAATTGGTTCTCCACCATCAACAGCAATCTTGTCAGGTTGAAGGGCCTCATATTCCTTGACATCAATCCAAGCAACAGTGCCAAAGCCTCCTATAAAATATATGTCACTGACCATTGACATATGTTAGTCCCTGAAATCATAATGGAATTGCAAGAATGGGATTTTTAATTTATTTTGACAATGTAAGTTTGTTATGAAAAAGTACAAACACTCAAGTGTGTTTATTTAATTGTATGTGCCTTGTAGAAAGTTGATGTCAGAAGGAACAACTACTATGGGAGTTGCACCAAAATTCAGGGACTTTAGGTTGAATTGGAAATTTACAGTAGTCAGTCAGTAATAGTTCTCTAGCACACATCGTGCTGCCACTGACTGCTCAATATTTGTTTTATTAAGTTCTCTCCATATATCAATGGATCCCATAACCACGCAGCTAAAAGTTTCAGATAATGAAAACTTTAGAAAAAGACCAATGAAATTCCATAGTCTTAGACAGACTATAACAAACCTTATTTTCTGCATCCTAAAATAGTAGAAATTTCCCCATTGTTGGGAAGGCCCTTGTTGATGCTTTGATATATACTGCTTGTGAGCCCACTCCTGATTACAAAATGTCAAAATGTGGCAACTGAGACTAAAATTACAGAAACAAAATGACACACAACAGAGAGCACATTATACAAGCTAAAGCTTGGGATTAATTTCAGAAATAAACCCATATGACTGCAGAGGCTTGCAACTGGATCAACTGCAAAATGTGTTTTCTTAATAAAGGTAATACTTCCATATTTGACAGACAACAATTGCAAATAGGCAATGTATCAAAAGTTCCAACACAATGCCAAAGAATTACTAGTGTTGTCTCATATTCATTTGCTTTCGGGGAAACGAAATTGAAATACTTAACACTTCCAAGAATACAACAAACCATATTTCAAGCATCTGTCATAAGGTATATGTGTATGTACATGCACAGATATGTGTGCAAGTGTGTGTTTATGAGTGTGAGATGGAGAAATAAAGGGATAGGGAGATAGGGAAAGTAAGGCGAGACAAGTAATACTTGTTGATGTTCTGGAAGTGGGCAGACATCACCAAAGATTGTTACTCTTGCATTTGACAATCCACTCCAGCCAGGTATCTAACCAATCTCACAGGTCATAAAGTGCAAATTCAGAGCAAACTAAACCAAGAATTTTGAAGTATGAACAAAAAGATAACTAGCCTGTACAACAAGTGAGCATCTAGGGTCTGTTAACAAATTTCTTGTATGGATGGCCAATGGGGAAAATGAAAATATTGGATCTGCATGTGAAAAATAATGAAATTAATCATGTTATAGGCTGACATGTTCGAACAATCAATTTCATCATGAACATGGAGATCACGGGTAACTGATCTAATGTTATACACTAACAAACCCACCAGCTAATCAGCCCAAAGCATCTGAAATATTCATAGATTTACAGGATATCATATTCCAGGAAACCCACTAAACATATGAAGTTCATTATCTCAATTATCTGCATCAAATTTTATAATGAAGATAAAGGACCACATGTGAATAACATGCAGAAACACTTCAATGACTTACGTCCTGTTGAATCAGGTGCAAAATCTACTAGGGAACCAAATGGATACCCTTGTCGCCTATGGTGCATTCGAGACATCACAGTGCACAGATGAGCAAATCTGGCCTTTAATTCCAGGAAAAAGACAGGTATTTAGAATATTCAAAATAACTGCAACAGAAGACTTCAGATCAAAGAACAGCCTTTACCTGCTCCATCAGATTTCGAACGGCCAAGGCTGGTGGAGGTAAGCCATGAGCAGTGGTTGCACTCTGCACTCCACCAGATATTGGAGTTCTAAAAAGTCCAGCTCTAGTTCCACCACCTGTTCCACTTCCATGCGGGACCGCAAGTGGTGTCTCTAGTTCCATGACTTCCTCTGCATCCTTTTCACCATTTTGAGCTTTTATGAAATCCTTCATGATATGAGAGAGATCATCAATAACTAGCCAAAATAGTGAGTAGTCACATCCATTAATTTCCTATTTCATAGAAAACAATACATTTCAAATATCATAAAGGGAAACACTTAATTCTGATCAAATATAGCAACATACTCCCAGCATAATTTTGCCAACATCTAAAGACAAAAATGGATGAAAACTGATAGATCAACTATAGCAGTTCCCAAGCACCTAACTGTCACAGAAGCTTGATTGAGTATTGATAATTACAAACTTAAATAAAATCCCTTTCTTTTAGATCCCAAAAGAACTTTCAGAGGAGTATGTCCAAAGTACTTGCATCTTATTCACTCTATCGACCACTAAAATTGGGGGGAAAAAAAGAACATTAGTAAAATCATGACAATTCAGATTGATTTAGTATACATACTCTGAAGTCTAAAATATCTCAAATTGCATAACATTAATCCACTAGAAGATATATAAAATTCAATGTAAAAATAAAATCATACAAATACAAATTTTTGTCCTCCCCCATCAATCTAAGCAACCCGTTACAAACTTTTAGGAAAAAAATCGTCGTTTCCAGTTCCAAGTTCTTTACTTCCGCCCAATAATGCCTGCTTAACAAACTTCACAACAGTATCCTAAGTACATACACAAACGTCAAGCCTCCTGCTTTTCTACATGAATTCCCTCGCAATACAAAATTAATCTATGACACCATCCAACAAAGATAGAAGGAACCAAAAGACAACAAATGTGTAAGCTGCGCAACTCATTTACAAGCTAAGGTGAGTGTCCGTGTGTGATTACCTGGGACAAAGACAGAGACTCGTGAGAAACAAAGGCGAACCCATTATTGAACTCCTTCTGATCTTCACTCTCACCACTCGGCAACCCATGAGCATGAACACGAACGAGAAGGCAGGTAAACCGAGGAGTTTCGGCAAATTCAAGAGACCCAACAAGCTTATGGACTGGTTTCACCGAAAATGAACAACAAGATGAGGAAGACGAAGAAGAGGGAATGTTCAGAATTGGACAAGTTTCCGGCAATCTAGAGGTGAAAAGTGAGCTCCAGACAGCCTCCATGTTGCGTAGGAGCTCCAGAGTCCAGACAATCTAGAAGTGGAGGTTTAGTGAGGGTTTGTTAAAAGACTTTGATACTAAAAATAAAATAATAAAAAAGACAAGAAAAAGACAACTAAGAAAAGAAATATATAATTTATGTTATTATTTTTAATATAAAACTATTAAAAAGAAAGTTATGTAATTGAAAATAAAAATATGTTAATTGAGTAATGTTGTTGTATAGAAATGAACATGAACTGTTAAATAGAGAATTTATATTGAGTTTTACTTAAATTGGAAATTCTTTTACAAAAATAGGGTTTGAATTTATTAAAATTATAATATTTTTATTATTTATTTTCATTTTAAATCCATATTCCTTTATAAAAAGTTTAATTCAAATTTCTTTATTAATAACTATAATTTCAATTAAATAAATTTTTTTAGATATTATCTTATTTTAAATACAAATTAAACCTAAAATTTATTATTATTACTATTATTATTACTACTACTTTAAAATGGCTCTAAATTAAATTGTTGAATATTTATTTATATGCATTAAAATATTATATGAATAAAATAACTCTACATAGAAAACAATATAATATAATTATTCTAGTGAATTAATTGAATAAAGTAATGTTTTTTAATTGTTTATAAAAATAAACTTATTTTAATTTTAATTTTAATTTTAAATTCAATCAAAATTTAAATCAATTCGAAATTTAATCACTTTTTCATAATTATCCTTAGTAAAGAGTAATTAACTTTTCTATTAAAATTTTAGAAAAAAAAATAGTGAAAACAATCTCCATGAACCCACCCTAGCAACCTATAGCTACGCCAAAGTTGAAAAGTAGCGATTGAGCCATCAAGAAAAGAGGGTACCTGGCTCCAACCCACTCTCTATCTAAAGACCAACCATTTGCTTTTCATTTTCTTTTTTCTCTTTTCATTGTCACTTTCTAAAAGGTCTAATGTACTATCATTATGGCAAATCTTGGTTTCTTGTGTTGAAAGCATAGTTTAGCTTTGAAATATCTCCTTCTCCTCAACTTTCTTTAAACACAAGCAATTTTGTCTGCCTGCATTGTTGGGTAGTTCAACACCTCTTAATCAGTTTCCACTTACTATCTCATGTTGGTTGGCTAAAACTTCACTTTGATTCCTCAAACAATCGTATGGTTCAGTAATGTGAAACCTTTTTTCAATTTCCAGATCACTAAGGTTCATTTCAAACTAGCTCAAGTTCAGTACTTCTTTTAACTGTATAGGATTCTTCTTTTTCTGTTTAGAGTGTGAAGGTTCGAATCTTTTGCCAAAAATTTTGTAGGGACATGCTTGTTTTCTGGTTTTGGAGGCTGGTAAAGTCAACTTTCACTGTAGTTTTCATGGCTTTATACGATGGATCTGACAGAATTGTATTCAGATAGCTGGTGAAGATCAGAAGTTTGTGTTCAAAAAGTTCTGCTGCAAAATATTTGACAGTACTGTGCTGCAGAAAAATGAGATCAAAGTTTTCTTTAATTAGTTCAGGTTATTGCTTATGGACTCTAGTTTTAGCAATGAGTCTAGTGCTTTTAATGGCTATACCAAGATCATGGTTTCTTGATAAGTTTTCTATTACTACTACTACCATAGAGATCATACAATCTCCGTTGATTCTCCCCTCAAAAGGGCAAGGCTTCCCTCCTGTTCTTGCTTATTGGATCTCTGGTACTGATGGAGATAGTAAGAGGATCTTGAGGCTGTTGAAAGCAATTTATCATCCAAGAAACCAATACCTTTTGCATCTTGATTCCGAGGCATCTGAGCAAGAAAGGGGAGATTTGGTTCTTTTAGTCGAGTCTGAGAGCACGTTTCGAGCATTTGGCAATGTTAATGTTGTTGGCAGAAGCTATGCCATTAACCAGATGGGAGCATCTGCTCTATCTGCTGTACTTCATGCTGCTGCATTGCTTCTCAAGCTTAGAACAGATTGGGATTGGTTTATCAACTTGAGTGCCTCTGATTATCCACTTGTGACTCAAGATGGTAAATGCTACTTCGACTTTGTGTGAATTTAGATTATAACAGCTTAGTTTGTTTGTAAGATCACAGAAATGAATTGAGCTAAGCTCAACTGTTAGTATATTGTTTTACTCTTTCCTGATGTTCTGAGCAAGCTAAAGCTAACAATCAATGACATATTCTTCAGAGCGGAAAGATTGTTAACTAACCAATTCGCCTTTTCAACAGATATCCTCCATGCTATCAGCTCCTTGCCAAGGGATCTCAACCTTATTGATTATGCTAATATCAGTGACTGGAAAGAGTATGCTTTATTCGAATTATCCATTCTTCAAGCTCTTACCTATCTTATGATAATTGAATCGATCATCTAAATTTGAGTCAATCTGCATCTTTTTTGCAGGAGAAGAAACATAAACCAAATTGTTGTAGACCCCAGTTTGCACCTTCAAAAGAAAAGTCACCTTTTCTATGCTGTAGAGACAAGAACTGAACCAGATGCTTTCGAGATCTATGGAGGTCAGTATTATGAATTGGTAGAAGGCTGAGAAAAAATTTGCAGAACCTTGTGAAGCATGATCGTGTAAGGCATTAAACCCATATGATAATTCTCAGAATGTTGTTCTTTACAGGTTCACCCAGGGTATTCCTTACAAGATCTTTCATGGAGTATTGCATACAAGGATGGGACAACCTCCCCAGGAAACTAGTAATGTACTTCAGCAACACGGCATCTCCAATTGATTACTACTTCCACACGGTCCTCTGCAACTCTCCTGAGTTCCGAAACACGACACTGAAAACTGACCTGAGGTTCAACATCCTACAAAGCTCTGCAGAAGATGGGGAAGGATCACCGTTTGACAGGATGCTTAATAGCCAAGCTGCATTTGCAAGACCTTTCAGAGAAGGGAATCCGGTGCTTGACATGATTGACGAGCACGTCCTAAATCGCGTACCGAATGGAGTCGTGCCCGGAAAATGGTGCCTGGATGATGAAATGAGAAATGATACAGAAAGCTCAACAGCCGAGAAGAAGCCATGCTCTTCAAGTTGGGGAAACATTGACGTCCTCAATCCAGGTTCTTATGGTACCAAGCTTGGACTTGCATTGTCTAAACTGTACAGTGAAAGGAAACAGGAAAATCAGTGTGATCCATAGTTACAGCAGTCCTGAGCTACATGAAGAAGAAATAGAAAGAACACCATCATCTCTAGGAACTTGAACTTGGACATTGATCCTAACTTTCAACACAAAAACTTGTTCTTTTTTCCCCGAAACCTTTAACCTGTATAACTGAGAGCAACTTCAGGATCATCTGGACTTCTTATGTAGGGTAAGAGATCAGACATGAAAAGAATGAATCAAATCGGTCATTTCCAGGATCCAGAATCGTTCTTCAGTTCAATGTTCCTAAGAGCAAGGAGTTGGATTATATCTCAAGTGTGTAATATGTTCATCCCTATATTGATTGTGTGATTCTTTTGTTTCTTAGTGTGTGTCCATATCAACGAGGCATTCTATCTGAATACAGACTCCTTCAATCTGGTTTATCCAAGCACAAAGCAGGCCTTGCGTTCGAGTTTTCGTTACTCTGAAAACTTCTCCAAACGCTATTAGATAGGCCCAAGGACAGCGTATCCTGCGCCCTAAATTAACAAAACAGACCTTAAATCCAATCCACTCAAATAAACCTATTAATTTTGGATCAAATCAAATTAGATTGAGTCCAACCTGAATTCCAATGTCATACCTAATATCGAGAAAAAAATCAAAACTTTCAAAGTGCTATGTTGGGCTCAGGCTCGACTCGAGACCCAACCTATCTTGGGACTAACCGGTTTGAGCTTAGACTCGACTTTCTATTTTTTTTAAAACATATCAAAATGACATCGTTTTATTATTAACTGTCGAATCTGTGGTCGGACCAGACGTGGGCAACTCTAGCTTGACCTTAGGTTCAATCAATTTAAGCCTAAACTGTTTTCTTTAGTGTCTGTTTTAATGGACCTATATCAGTAAAGTTTTTTAAGAAGTCAGTTGACTGTTTAACTATCATTTTAAAAAGAGTTTTTTTAAAAAAAATTATTTGATAACATAAAAATAAAAGGCATTTTTAATTTTAACTATATTTTATTTTATAATAAAAATTATTTATGCATATAAATATTATTTAAAATATATTAAACAATATGCAAAGCGCAATATATTAATTATTATACAATTTTAAAGCATATGAAACATAAATAAAAATATATCTAATCAAATCTTTTATATGGATTATAAGATAAATAAAATTAATATTAAAATATATAAAAATGTCACATAATATTATATAAATCTCAAACGTGAAGTTGTATTTGTAGGTATTGTGGAAATTATGTATAAAATATATGGACAAAAGGACTAAAAAATAGACTCATTAATTATTCTAAAAAATCTACCTGAAATTAGAAGTTTTAAATTTAAGCTTTTTAAAAGGATATATTTTAGCTACCAAAAAAGTTATATATACAAAAAAAAGAGTACTTTTTCATTTTATAGCCAAAAATTTATTTTAAAAAACTTTTAATATAAACAAATACTTATTCACCCTTCATAAGCTCAACCAAACGGTCACTTAAATTAGGTCCTTTGTGTCATCTCTAATTGCTATAATTAAAGCCTACAACTTAAAATTATATAAAATCAACTAAAAAACTTAAGCTTAGTTTAAATTTCGATCAACTCGGAATGAACTCATTAATATCTTCCGGCAAGGGGAAAAAAACACAAAACTATTCAACTTCACGTGAGTAGTACCATATTCATGCCACGTACACATCAAAAGCTATGGAATCTGATTGTACACTTGAGAAAGTACCAACTCCGGTACCAATCTCCACTTTGTATGGTCAACATTAGAGTTTCTTCTCCGCAAGCCAGATTTTATGGTGGATAGGTTGTACAGAGTTAATATTTCCAACCACCACATACTGGTTAGGTAGTACTATTAGAATTATTAAAAAATTAATAATTAAAAATAATGAGTGTTTATGTACTAAATAATAAAAATAAAAAAAATCTTAATTTCATTAAGACCTTAGATTAGATGGTGAGGATACTCATTTTGTTACGTTTCACTATAAATTAATTGGGTTTAATTAGTTGTTTAACTTTGAATCACAGATATATAAGAATGATAAGTTAGTTTGAATTTGATGTGTTTTTTATTTTAAGTCAATGATTAAGCTTAATTTAATTGAATTTAGGTATTCGTATCTATGCGGTTTGACTTGAGGGATTTAAATTTGAAAGTAGTAACTTTTTTAAAATGATCGGCTATGATAAATTAGTCGGCCCAAATTGACTTAAAGTAAACATATTAAATAAAGTTTAAATTGAAGTGTTTTAAACTTAAGTATCGAAGTTTAAAATTATTTTTAAAATTTTCATATTTATACAATTTATTTTTATTAGTATCAATTCGATAAGTAATTTATTAAATAGTTATAATTGATGAGTTATATATATCTCTAAAATTTTACTTAATATTAAAAAACAGAACATGGTAGATTAGCATACCAATTTACTCATTATAGCTAACTATTATTTTTTGAAATTACGTATCTAGCTAGCTATTATTGCAATTTCTTTAAAGGAAACCTATCGTTTTAGATCAACCTTTAAACTTATTCATTACCAATATTCTTAAAGCACCAGAAATTTTATTAAGCACTTACCTTCTCATCACTTCAGCTCTAACTGTTTTTTTTTTTCTTTCCATTGGATTCTTATAACAACTTTAAACTCAATCCACCCCCACCATTCCCACCACACCAACACCTATCTCCATACACCTAAGGTCTCACCAAGCTCAATTTAGTCCTCACATTAATGAATTTAATATCAAATCTTGGGTGTCATCTCTTTCATGCAACAAACTATCAAACCCTAATTATTGAGCCAATTAATGATGATGTCATTTACTTTTGTGCATATTTGAAATACTTTTTTTTATATGGTATCCCAGTTTTTGCTAGACTAATCATAAGTCACTAAAACCTCACCCTAAGAGTCCTAGAGAAGGTAAATTTGGAACATCAAGATCCCTCAGGTTTTTATGTAGCCTATATATTTCTACACATAATAAGTCGTCACATACTGATTGATCAGCTGTTGATTGATCACTGGTTTTGCTCAGCATCCTCAGATTTCCTAGTAGCTCCAACTCTCATACTGTTACTGGAAGCGAAAAGTCCGTAATTGATCCGACCAAACAGCATGCATAGGGAGATAGAGGATCATCAAGAGGGAAAATTGCCCTCTCCCTTCCTTTTTTGGTAACTTAAACTCAAGACCTCCTACAAATGAGAGCCTTAAATAAGAAGTTGAAACTAATTAGGTCACTCTTACTTATCTACATATTTTAAATACTTGTTCACGTGTTCTATAATCTTGAGCGAGGAGCTATTTGTCAAGAGATGGCTTCTAAATTAAACATATAGCATAAACTTGTTTTTCATGATGTATGACATTATTTTGCCAACTTCAAAATTTTGATGAAAATAATAGAGATAGGTATATAGTTAGAACATCAAAATTTTAATGACAATAATAGAGATAAATACACGAATAATAAAATATAATTAATTTGAAATTAATGAATTAAATTTTAGCTTAGACTTAGGTTTAAAAGAATGTTTTCAATTTTTAACTATATGAACTAATTTAAATAATATGAAATTAAATTTATAATAAGTTGAAAGATAAAAATTATAAATTTCACCTTTTAGTATTATATAAAATTCTTATCCACTTTTTCTTTCATATATTAGAACCACATATCATAATTATTAAAGCATCTTTTAAACCAATTATGATCATTTATCCTCACGGATCCTTAGTGATGATAGACATCAACTTTTGGTATCATTATCTAAATTTTTAAGCATGAAAAGATTGAACACTTGATCAATCATAATCTTCAACAACTCTACATGAACTAACTCTAAAAATTAGATTATTTATATGGACATGCCATTTTCTCGATTGAAAGATATTTTTAACTCATCCAATGAAATTAGACAATCTTACGCATATGTGTCAAATCATAGGCGCCTACAAGTAAGCCCACATTTTATTTAAACTATATAATAAGATACCATATCATGTCATAAACATTAAAAATTAAAAATAAATCAAAACCCATTAATTAAATCAATATATTAGGCTCAACTTGACAATTTATGTTATTTTAAATGATTATAGTTTGATTTTTTTAATTAACAATGATAGTAATCTAAATATTGTTACACATTGATTCATATTTAATGCAACACACAAGAGTTGTGAAGCTACACACTCTATAATGATTCTACTCCCCACAAATTGACCATTAAAAAATGGTCCCAATTCACAAGAGTACATAGTTCCCTTCTTTTTTTTTTAATGCCTTAAAATTCTAGAAAAATATCATAATTGAAAATGACCTAACGTGTAACAACAATTTCATCTGCACATCACACGGAAACGACGTTGCATCAGGACTCTGCCCATCCCTCTTTCAAATCTTGCCGTGATCTCTTCAGGAAGTGTTCGAGCTTGGATTCTAAGGCGGTGATCAACTTGATCGGAACCCCAGAAACCTCCTGTAGACTTCTCAGATTCTGCCACGTGGCCGAGGTTCTGTCCCCGCATAATTTTACTCCGAGCCAAAACGACGCCGCTAGGCTCACTCTCAACGGCACTGCCCTGCTTAATCTAGCCCAACACGAACCGATCGCACGAGTGGCCGATGGAACCACCAAATCTCCATTCAGCCCCAGCTTTGTACACCAAATTACGAAGATGCCCTCGGCCTTTGCAACCGCCCTCGGGACGTCTCCGGTCACCGTCGTCTTCACCGGAAGATTCCTTTTTCGGGAAGTGACTACTTTCCGGGTTCGAGTTTGTGATTCGGCACTCGAAATGCAAGCCAGCGACAAAGTAGAAGAGCATGAGATCGAGTCCGCCTCTTCTTCTCCTCCTCCTTCATTCCCCGGTGAACAGGAGCGACAGGAGAGTCGTCGTACAGAGGGCGGTCGCGCTCCGGAAAAGCCGTATCCGGTGATAGACTCGCACTGGGAGCAGATCAGCCGGCGGACGTGGCGTGCGACGAGGAAGTTGGCATTGTGAACGTTGAAGTCGCATGCCGAACAAAGAAAAGCAGCGTCGGAGTCGCAGTAAAGAGTCGCTTCTCGGTCACAGAGCTCGCAAACCCTAGATTTAGCCTTCATTGTTGTGCCCTTCTGTTAATGGAAAAACAAATGAGGAAGAAAGATCGAGACTCTGAATGTGAAAGAACACCAAAGAAAAAAAAAGAAGCAAACAGAAAGAGAAACAAAAAAAGAGAAAAAGAGAGATCAAAGGAAGACCATAAGATTCTATTGGCTTTGAAAAAGTGACAAAAACCTTCCAGAGATACAGAGAGACTAAAACTGAGGAGGAGAGATTTGAGGAGAACAAGGAAAAGAGATAAGTCCACAGAGAAGTTTCAAAATAAGTCGCCGCCGTGTTTTGTGGTGGTGGTGATGGCGGCGATGTTTTGAATATGTGGTGGTGGTGGAGTGCTAGCGGAGAGGTCGGTTTTTAACGTGTGGAAAGTAATAAATAAACGCCTATATACTCTCTGCCACCACCAGGACAAGATGCTTATTTTGTCCACATAAATCGCTTTACCTCGTTTCCCTCGAACAACCCCCTTTTTTTATTCTTATTTGCACTCTTGGTCCCTGAAACTTTTCATTCTCTTTTTCTCCCTCCCTTTTCTTTAATGCACACCAGACTTAATAAAATGGTCCTAACATAATTTTAATTTTAAATCTCTTTAATTACTATTTAATTGATTGGGAGTAAATAAAAAAAATAAAACCATGATGAAAGTTTGGGGTGTGGGGACTATGCATAAATTAATGAAATTAGAGGGGTTGAGTAGAATATAAAAGAGTATAATGATATTTAAAAGGGAAAAAAAGATGTGTGGTTGGCCTTGGGGAAAAATATCTTGTGCTTTTGGCTGTGATTTGAGTCCCACACCCACACAACAACTGAACCACATCCCCAATTCTCCACCAAGAATTTTTTGGGTGACCCACAACAAGACCTCCACGTGTCAACATTTGACCACGTCTTCATCATTCACCAGTCCTTTCCAGACAGTGACACCCCCTCCTCACTTGATTGTTTCATCCCCTTCTACCCTTTTTGCCCCTGGACTAATATTTTAAAAATAAGATAAAAATTTTAAAATTTAAATATTCAATTGATATAAATTATTTAAAAAAATTAAATTAAATAAAAATTGAAAAACTATCCTTATTCATTAAGAAAGTCAAAATTTAATTAAAAATATACTTTTAAATAAATTTTAATTATATTATTTTAGTTTATAAAATAATTAATTTACAAAAATAAATAAATACACTTTTTAGAATAAAAGTTATTGAAGTAAATTAAAACTTAAAATTCAAATTCAAATAAAAATTGGCTTATTAAAAAATTTTGTGATTAAATAAGTCAAATTAGTTCAATTTTTTAATCATTATAATTTTTATAAAAATGTCCATTTCAAGATTATTATTATGACATTTAGATCAAAATTTAATATCTAATTTTAAATTATTAAAATAATTTATCTAAAATATATAATATACAATTTATAATACAAAAACGATAATTTATATTCAAATTTTATTATAAATATAGCCACTAAATATTTATTAATTGCTAAAAAACAAACACTTTTTAATTTAAATTGCTCACATCAAGTCTAAGATTATTTAGGCTCAAATTTAGCCTAACATTTCAAGTTCTTATCTAAGTCTAGATTAAAACTGTGATATTTTTGATCTATTTTAGGTTAAATTTGATTAAAATTTAAAATTTAATATCAAAATGATGTTTTTTAATTCAAATTGATATCATTTTATTATGATATTTTCATATTATAAATCAAGTAATTAAAACTTAAACTTAGTTTGACCAAATAAAAATTCTCATCTGTACTTTTATTTTAAAAATACTTTAGTAAAAAGTAATAAAATAATAAGCAAGGGACACAGAGGTAAATGCATGAAAAAAAGAAAAAGTGTTGAAAATTTTAAAAGAATGAAAGACAGCAATAGTACATGGGAAGCTTGACAGAACAGGATTGGCCTATCTTAAGTACGGCCCACGTTTTCTGTTGGAAGACGTGGCGTGCCTCAGGCCGTTAAGATATAAGAATGGAGTTAAATTTCACAGCCACAAGCTGGGCTTCGAGTTACCTCAAAGAGGACTAAAGACAACGTACCATAACAAGCAAGACATTAACGTCCACGTAAGCATTAAAGGTGCTGGCGGCCACCGTACCGCAGTAAGTGGTGGTGGGGTGGCGGTGGTGGAAACATCGGTGGTTGTTATTGTTTGCTTCATTTAGAATAATCCTCTTTGGTGGGACCTAACCACAATTTGTGGTAAGTGGATCCATTTATGGGTCGGATAACAATAATTTTCAACTCAAATGTAGGGAATGAGAAAATTCAAGCACGTAATCTTACTCGGCTTGTTTGGTAATTAGCGGATTATATTAATTATTTGTTGATTCTATCAGTAGTTAATTAACAGTAAATTAATATAATTGATTTAATCAATAAATAATATCGACTATTTATTTAAAAATATTTAATAAAATTAATTATTTAATATTAATTATTTATGTATAAAATAACTTATAAGGATATAACACAAAAAAATTTATAAAAATATGAGTATTATATTTTAGCATTTCTTTTAATATTCTAATAAAAATTTAGATAGAATTAAAGAAGTCAAAATCATCATTTCAAAATTAAAAGAAGACGTGTATTATGAGACGATAATTCTTTGTATAATATGATTCAAAATTGATATTAATTTAACTTCAAAATTTAAAATTAAAATTATTAAATTAAAATAGTAAATTTATTATCTTTACCTCTGTCTCTATCTATTTGAGTAATTTGTAATAACTTTTACATATAATAATTTTTTAGTCATTTAATCTCTCTGTTGGAGAAAAACTCTAGCGTTTTCAAAATCAATGGGTTAAGTTCAATTCGTCAACCTAATCAGTTGATTACTAAACATAATTATTAGTGGCTTGACATAGTTAAACATCTAAAACCTTTCAATCCGCTAAAAAATAACTGATAAGCTATTTACCAAATAAGGTCAAAGAAATTGTCTCCAATATACCTACATATAATATAAAATATAGACAATACAAAAATATAGATAAATACATATAAATACTTTAGATCAAATATTTTAATTTGTTAATTAATTTATTTATATTTTTAAAATTTTAATCATTATATTTGCAAGTTTAGTATATTTTTAATTTTTAATATTTTCAAAATTTTAAACAAGCTGTAGTGTTTCTTACATTCTAATATTTAATCAGTTAAAAAGTGTGATCCTTAAAATAAATATTTGTTATATTAATTAAATTGATTATTTAAAGGCAATAACATACATAAGAATAAGCTTCTCTATTAAATATGAGTAAGACTGCATCCTATCTGATTTTTCTAATTCTCGCATCTCAGCGAAAATTCAACTAGGTGTTGATAACGATGACAAATATACACACGAATAAGTTGGATTAAATTTTTTAAAAGAAAGAATTGCTCTAATAATTAAACCATTTTTAAAAAGTAACAATTATACAATATAAATATAATACATATGATTTAAAATTTATATAAATATAATACATATGATTTAAAATTTAATTATATTTATATTGTAGGCTTAAACTAAATTTGCTTAGATTTTAAAGTTTTTAATATTTTTAAGTTCAATTTAAATCAAATATCTTAAATTCGAATTGAGACTCGGACCAAAATATCAAAATTCGATAAAATTTTTAGCATTCAAATTTAATTTAAAATATAATTAATCTAAATTTATTTTGTTAAATTTGGTCAAAATCAAATTTGCATTTCTCATGCAAATGATCCTTGTGCAGTTCCGATGCTTGAGGAAGCCACGTGGGTTCCTTTCAGGATCTTACAATTAAACTCGAACTAAGTAGAGTTCTGTTCGGAGCTGCAAAATCTCCAAAAATGGATCCTCCATTCACTCCTCGACGCTCCACCGCTGACCCGACCCAATTCCGGATCCTCTGCCCTTCAATGAAGACCGGCGCCGTCATAGGAAAAGGTGGGTCCACCGTTCGGCACATCCAGTCCCTCACAGGCGCCAAAATCCGCCTTCTTGACGACCCCCACCACCCGCCTTGCGAAGAGCGCGTAATCCTCATCACCAATCCTAATCCTCAGAATCCTAAATCCGACGACGCAACCAGTGTCGTCAGCAACGGCGGAGCAGATGGAGGTGGCGAGGAGGATGGGTTGGGAACGGTGCAGAAAGCGTTGGTTAGGGTTTTCGAGAAGGTGGTGAAAGGGGATAGTGAAGAGGAGCTTGGTGAGGGGTTTATAGTTGGGATTAGGATTTTGGTTGCGGGTAACCAGATGGCCAGTTTGTTTGGGAGAGGAGGGCAAGTGGTGGAGAAGATTAGGGCTGATACTGGGGCTCAAATTAGGGTTTTGAATCGTGAGCAAGTACCTCTTTGCGCTTTACCTGGCGATGAAATGATCATGGTAATAATCTGTTTGAGTGTGGGAATTGCCAATTGTGTTTGTTATCTTTTGGTGATTTAGAATCCTATGTGATTGTTTTTGTGCCTTTTATGGGTAATAGTTGACATTGTTGTTTAGAATCCCAGAAATTTCCGTTATTGTTATAGTCATGGTTGTTATGGTTAAGCCAAGAGTGATAGTTAAGAATTAAAAGGGTTGAAATTTGGAGGTTGCTGTTTTGAGTGATCACGTGGTATTGTTGATCACGGTTTCCAGGCGATAATTGTTAGATGCTAGAGGGGAGGTTGAGACTAAAATGTAGGAGCGTAGGTAGGCTGGTCAGTGGTGAATAAGAAGGGTGACAGGTCAAGTAGGTATTTGACTAGTGCATGTTCTTAGTTTGATTTGGCATATAGGAAATGTTGTTATATCAGTTGATGCAGTTGGAGTTAGAACGTTATGGAAATGGGTATTGCACAAAGGGAATTACGTTCATTTACCATATGATACATGTATTTGAAATATTAATCCCTTTAGATGCAGAAAGGTATCTAGAAAGGATCAAATATTTGAATGATTTTTTAGGAATTAACTTTCTCTTTAAATGGATTTCAATGCTTTACCCATGTAGCATTGCTCATGTGACGTCTAATTTGTAATCTAAGATTTTACTAACTGTAGATCATGTATTAAGGTTTGGTCTATCATCACTCTTTCTGTTGATGGTATCTATTTTGTTTTTTCCTCCTTTGTTTTCATAGCATTTTAATCCTTTTAATTAACGTATGGTTTTCCTGTCTAGGTTTCGGGAAATTTTTATGCCGTAAAGAAATCCCTATTGGCTCTTTCAAGTTATCTTCAAGATTGCCCTAGAGAAGCTGGCAATTCTGGTATTGCCAAACCTTCAGGGCTAGGTTATCAAGGAAGTTCATTACCTGGACAAGTAGACTTGCCTCAAAGAGGTTATGCATCTGGGCATTCGGGAGATTATCATTCGAGGGGTTATCCTCCTAATATGGGGCCTGACAATATTGGACCCCGTGGCAGGATGAATGTTGAAGAAGAGGTTGTCTTTAAGCTGTTGTGCCAGCAAGAAAAAGTTGGTAGTTTGATAGGGAAAGGGGGCTCTGTAATACGGGCTATAGAAAACGAAACTGGTGCTTTTATCAAAATTGCTGATCCTGTTCCTGATTCTGATGAGCGGGTTGTTGTGATTTCTGCTCGAGAGGCATGGCAACTTATCTGTCTTATACTCGTTTATTACTACTCTCTGGAGAGCTGCACTATCTTGAATATTGGTAATTAGGGAGCCTTTTGTGTTTGATTGTTCATGCACAGTAATTGGGCCCAAATTGAACAACTATGTACTGTGTCCTGGCACATGAATGTATAGCCTCTCAGAATATTCTCTTGAAACAAAAACAGTGCCATCATTTAACTTGTGGTTTCCCTTTCTTGGAAAATTTAGTTCCACTGAAAATGAAAAATATCTTTTTGATAACATAATATGTCTATCAGACTTTAATTTATATTATGTGCTGTTACAATACTCTTTTATTGCATAGTATTGGAAGGAGTTCGTTTGTACACTGGTATTTTGTATGGTGGAGTGATTTTTGACATCATTTCTTGATTTTTTGGCATCAAGGATGCAATTTAGACTGGTAAAAGTCTCATCTCATAATTTTCTAATCCTTCAAGTTAATTGGCTTTTTTCAGAATTTGGAACAAAGGCACTCTTCTGCACAGGATGCAGTTATTCGAGTACAGTCTCGAATTGCAGAAATTGGATATGAACGTGGGACTGCAGTTGTTGCTCGGCTTCTTGTACATTCACAGCTGATCGGTTGTTTACTGGGCAAAGGAGGTCAAATTATAAGTGAAATGAGACAAGTCACTGGCACTAGTATATGCATTTTTCCAAAGGAACATGCTGCCAAGTATGGCTTACAAAATGATGAAGTTGTGCAGGTGATTGAAAATGAGCTAATCTTTTGTGAAACTCCTATGGCTGGTATCATTTTGTTGGCTTAGTTATTCCCTTGATAAGTATGTGCAACTGTTCAGAACGAATCATTGTTCTTGTATCTATGTGTTCATCCCAAATTCACATCATTGCAAGGGTTGAAGAGTTCACTTATGTGTTGCTGTCAATGATGTTGCAACCATATTAGAAATGGAAATTGGCCATTACGCACAAGTTAAAGGTGTTTGTTTGATATGAATTAAGAACTATGTTTATTTGCATTTGTCTTGTTTGTCTATGATATAACACTAGATCTCTGTGATATAACACGAGATCAATTCACCAATTTTTCTTACCAGCACCTGTCTTATATCTTCCAAATTGAGCCTTTTGGAAAGTTACAAAGTTTTGCCTATCTGCAGGTTGTTGGGAATTTGCATTCTGTACAAGACGCTTTAGTTCAAATTACTGGAAGACTTCGTGAGAAGATATTTCCTATAAAACCTCCATTCGCTGGCAATACAGCCCCACCTTATCCACCCCCATTTCCTGAAATGCATCCACCGCACTTTAGGCCAAGACCTAATCCGCCGTCTCCAGGTGCTTATCCTTCTCCAGTTGGGCCTTTCCATAACATTGACCGTTCCCGGGATCATCAGCCTGCGTTTTCATATGGCATGGATCGCATGGGTCCTAATAACCCAGACCGAGGTCCCTATCCTTATGGTGGAGAGAGACCAGGTCATGGACCTCCATTTGAAAACTCTCCTAGATCATGGAATCCCCAGGTTGGTGGCTCATACTCACATAAGTCTGATTTTAAGCCCGGATTGCAACCACAATGATCCTTTCATAGAATTCAAACAGCTTATATTTGTCCTTGCTATCTATTGAGGCTATGGTTAATTTATTCTGTTCTGCCTTTATTTCAGCCATTTAGTAATGGGAATCCAAGGGTTCCTACTGATCCTGGTTCAGGCATGGCCGTGAGAAATGAGCCTCTTGGAAGGTATTGTTATGTGAAAAGAGTAGAACATAACCCGCAATTTCAGTTCTTTTCTTCATCTGAAGCATAATAATTTGGTTTTGGTTTTAGCAGTGGAAATCAGACAGCTAATTTGCCAAGTAAACCTGTCGAGATTGTGATTCCTCAAATGTTTTTGGGGCATGTTTACGGAGAGAACAGTAATAATTTGAGTCATATCAGACAGGTACATTGATATTCTGATGCAGACCGACTTTTGTCTGCATTATTCCAGGCATTGATTTTATCTCTGTATGTTAAAATTTTCTTCCAGATCTCAGGTGCAAGTGTACTGGTTCATGATCCAAAGCCTGGAGCTATTGATGGTGTGGTTGTAATAACTGGAACATCTGATCAAATGCGTTTTGCACAGAGCCTAGTTCATGCTTTCATCCTTTGTGGGAAGACAACTACTTGACAATCCGTGATAGTGTGACTGCTAAAATGTTAATAGCAAAGCAAGAAATTTTAAACATGAGAGTTTTATGATTCTTGTTTCATTGGACAATTAGAGTATGAGCGACAAAGGTGTACATCCCCTGTAGTATTAGTTATGGTTACTGCCTATCGGTGAATATGCACACTACTGCTTGTTTTCAAAGTTAATTCCTCAAAAATTTCCTGCATCAGAAAATTTGGCTTCTCAAACATGAAATACACCAAATCCTCACTGCCATGCCAAATTATTACCTAGAAGCAAGTGCAGAATTCTCATGCTTTAGTAACAAGCATTCCTATATTGAAACAGGTTTCATGGTCTTTGTCAATTATATAAACACCACTACTATGCAAACTACATACAATGTTGGACTCTGGATGTCCCATATCCATCATCACTCAGCCTTTGCTGCATCTACAGGCTAATTGCAGAAAGTTCATGTTGAATTATACTCGTGAAATATGAGCAAACAAACCCCATGAGCACCACCGGGAAGCGAGTTAATCATATCCTCAATCTGTTCATTCCAATTTTCACCCACCACATAAACGGCAATTTGAAAAGGGTGATCATGAAGATTCATTGGCGTTCCTTGCAGTTCCAACAGCATTTTGGTTAGCCTCAATATTTCCATCCTGCATAACATTCAACAAGTACTTTACGAGTACGCTAAGCCGGGAACTAAAGACGTCGTATGATCTATATATTCTGCAGCAAGAATCATCTATCATGTGCAGCAATCTTGTTGCAGAATGCTCACCTCATTATTCCTATTTATGGAAGATGAGCTGACTCCACCTTGGGGCGGCACTGCTTTGGAGAGGTCCCTCAAAGTTCCCTATATTTCGGATGTTTCAGTAAGCAAACTAACAGATTAACACATGTATGAAGCTAAAATTAACAGTGCTAAACAAGTGACGAGTTTAAGCCTATTCCTTAATATATCAGTATAGGTCTTGCGTTTGCATCAAACAATGCACGTATGTACACTCATGAAAGCTGGTAGCATGCATTGGAAATCAATTTTAGGTTGCCCCTTAAGCATCACAACAGTGTTAACCGACAAAAATAGCACTTTCTTATAGACTCACAAAAGACTAGAGCATGGAATCCCACTACCCATAGATAACCAAAAAGGAAATGTCTAGCATTAGGAGCAGATCTGTGCAGTCTTCACTCAGTTCAAACACGCACACGCAAACACAGTAACATTGTTGTTTAGCAAAGCTATTGAATTGAAAATGTAGTACCAACCACACATTCAACAAGTGAAATATCAAGAAGGCCCTAGCATTCACCTTGTTAGCCCACATAAGCCCACATGCATTACAAAGGGTTCTCGGCCCTTCAGGTCCACGTCGCATCATTGGAGTACATTTTTCACTGATGCCACAGTGCCGACAACTAACAGATCCAAGTAGAACATCAATGATACAAGATAGCTAATTGTATAGCACATGATTGGAATAGCCATTTTCTTAAATCATAATCTTGAATAATTAGCTTATACACACACACACACACACACACAAACATATTATATATATATATATATATTCTAAAAATCCTACTACTTTGTGACAGGAAAGCTATAAATCCCAGTACATTCACTGAACAAGATCTGTTAACTTACACTGCATCCTGTTGTGATCCATTGCTTTCTGAGCCAAAACTCTCATTAGAACCCCAACTAGTTACAGCTGATGCAGAATCATCCTGATTGGGCTTTGAGGATGTGAATTGTCCTTTATTTCGTTGCATCCTATAATACCAAGAGTACGGTGATAAATAGTATAACTAATATAGAAAACAAAGCGTGACAATTCCATCAAGCAGAAGAGTATCTCTTGATTGGTGACAGTAAATATGTTCTACACTAACGTATGCATTTTGAAGACACAACAGAATTATGAGTTCAATCCTATAAGTGACAACGACAGCCCACTATTATTTGGCTTACTCATTTATTTTGCATTTTACTTCAATTAATGTGGTGAGGGAAAAGACAGGAAGAAGAGCGAACGAAGGAGGGTAACCCAGTACCCTAATGACACTGACCATGAAATCATGTTACATGAAAATTATGATCTACTTACATCAAATATAGTAATATGCATACCTTAGTGCAACCTCTTTACGGACAGCATATCGAATTTTCTTGTCAAAATTTCGTTCTTTTCGCTTCTCACGGAATCTAATCAGAGAGGCAACTCTCTGAGGAGCATTAAATCTCTGTGGAACACCAGTTAAGCCCTGATGGAATGACTCTTTTAGCAAAGTGAACAAAAGCATCACTAATTGGTTTATTCAGAGCAGGTGAAATACCCTGTTATTCTGCTGTGCGCCTGTTGGGAGAGCAGGTGAGTTTGAAGGCACTTCACGACCTCCCAGCAATAAAAGCACAGCTTGAACCTGAAAATGGCATGAGAAAATCACTACAAACGTCTACATTTCATCGTGACGCCAAAAGAAAATCAGCAATTAACAAAACATGTGTAATGCCTGGTAAATTCCACAAAATAGGAACCCCAAGAAACAGAATCTACTTAGGTTCAGTATTCCTAGGCATATCTGATAGAATTCAAGATTGAGATACTAAATTACAACGAAAACAATAATGCTTTTGCATACAGAGAGCAGTCTGATGCATATTGAAGCAAGAGCAATGCAAACAAAAGAAACAAAAGATCAAGAAATGACCTTTTCAGCCGACACAGAATTAAAGACATAAACTTGGCCCTGAAATGATAGAGTAAGCTGGTCACCATTATCAACCCCATGATCTGCTACCACAATAGCATGACTATCAACTCCATGATCTGTTACCACCATACCATTATTTTCAGCAAGACTCCCATGATCCGCCACAAGTTCTCCTTCCACCATTGCATCATCATGACCATCATCATGATCATCAACATCATTCATCCCATCACCATTGCTCATCCCATGCATCCCATGATGATGGTGATGATGAGGGTGATGTTCATAATGCATATTAATGGCATTTTGTGCATCACTCATCTGCATTCTCCCATCATTTCCATGTACACCATCCATATTTCCTATGATCTCTTCCCAACTTGAAGATTATAAACAAAAACCCAAAAGTTATCCCTCTGTAACTTGGTTTCTCCAGCTTCTAGCAGCAAACGCAATTTCACCTACCAGACAAAAAAAAAGGGAACAAACAAAGATAATGAGAAGGAAACAAGATAACACTCAATTTATTCGCATTTTAAATGCCATCCATCAAATTAACTCTTCAAAAGTTCACCCATTAAAGCAAAGAAATTATCAAATCCACTCTATATACCAAGAAAGGTTCAAAAAGAATCAGCTTCAAAGCCATCAAATAAACAAGTGATAAGCCAAATGCAATGAATGAAAGGAAAGAAAGACATTAAACCCCACGCATTTCGGCAAAGATCCTGTTTGGATACCATGAAACTGGAGGAAACATCAAAATTACCAAAACCCAGAATTATACATACGTCTAGTGAAGAAAGAACCGATCTTCTTAGTGTATTCTAATCTGGAAGAGATGTGACGGAGTACCACCTGTTTGGTAGAATAGAAAACTGTTAATCAAACAAAAAAATTGTGATTTATGAGTTAAAAAGTTCAGATTTTGCAGATGATCTGAACGTGGGGAACTTGATGAGAAATCCAGTAGGAAATCTGTGTCGATGAGTTGATTGGGAAAACTTGAGCAAGATGAGAGGTGAGCATTTATAGGCGCGGAGATTGAAAAAGGTTTAAGGGCTGGAGACGAGAGAGGATAGACCACCAATAAGGGCCGGATTGTTATTATATAAAGCCAAGTCCAACCCAAATAATAGCAGATTGATAGGGATGACCCAAGCCCGGCTCATATCGGCCTAACCCAAAGTCAACAAGTTTATTGAATATAAATCTGCTTTTTTTTTTAATTTTTAGGGTTCGAACCACATTGGTATTAAATTAAATTTTAAAAATAATCATTTAACTTGAGCTTGGATTTATATTGTAAATTTTGTATTGATCAAACTTCATATTATATACAAACCCTTACACAATATGTTGGGAATGGCAAACCAATCTATAATTAAAATCTTACTTTCCTCCCTATTTTTTTGACTAATATTTTTTGAATGCATTAAGTAAAATTTTAAATACTCAGCAAAATATAAATCAATTATTAATAAAATTGTAAATACATATAACATTTCATAATCGTATAAAGTTGAGTTTGATTAAATTTAATTTAACTCGTTTATTTTAAATTAATTCAATTCAATCTCAACTAATTTGTCATAATTAATCAAATACAAAAAAAATTAATCAAATTTAAATTTAATTGAAGCTAAGTATTTGAGTCTAATCTTAAATCAAAATAAACTTAATCCTTTAATTTCTTAGCGAAACAAAACAAAAAAGGCTAATTAATCAATTAAAATCAAAATTGACAATAGATTTATCTCATATGAATTCAACTTAAATACTGGAATAATTGAGTTCGATCTCAATTAAATTAAACTTAATTATTAAATTTCAAGTTGTAAACATGTCACCAATTGGGCCTAAATGCTTGAACTCGAATTGGATTCCGATCAACCTAAACTCGACCCTTTAACTTTGCCCGATACCTCTACTATATAGCTCATAGGATTCTTAAGTTAATCGTTAGAATCATCATCACATCTAATCTGAAGTCCCACAATGAAGCGAAGTCTAGAAAAGTCTAATAATACGCAACCTTACCCTTATATAATAGAGAGAATATTTTCGATAGATCCACATATATATGTAGCAAAAAAATAGTAATTCAAGTTAAAAGGCTAAAAAAAAGCACACAGAATATTTAAGTAAATAGAATTACGATAAAAGACAAATAAGGACTTGACTGATAAGAAACATATTCAACTACAGCCTCAAGAATCAAAATAAAGTGGAAACGCCTACCATATTTGATAGCTTTAGAACTATCTATGAGTACAAGGATGTTCTGAATGAATCGTTAAACTTTCAAGAACTCCAACAGAGGATTAAGTTTCTAGTACAAAACACGAATGTAAAAAAATAAGACCAAGAAGACGGATCTTAGAAAAGTGATGTCCCCTTCCCCTTTTTGTCTCCACCAATCTCGAAGTGCTTGCACCTCTGTATAAACCATAAAAAGAATCAAAACATGAGGATAAAAACTTAGGAACAGTGTCAAATGATTCGGCGTGACGGTTGAAATAACAAAACCTTGATAGGATGTTGAGACACATGCTTGCAACTCTGACATTGCAACCTCAACACGATCTTCTTAGTGGTTTTAGCCTATTAGGAAAAATCATCAGCTCGTCATCAAAGCAGAACATGCAGCATCGTGTGATTAAAGAAAGGCAAAATCAACAAAACATCACAAGATTAAGATGGTCGGAGCTATAAATAAATTCAGTTACTTTATAGACTCTCATATTCAATAGATGACACAAAAACCAGATTCTGCACTGATCACTGATGCCAATGTCCAAGAATCAATGTGAGAGATGATACAATTCTCTTACTTTCTTGTGGAAAACGGGCTTGGTCTGTCCACCATAACCTGATTGTTTCCGATCGTAACGACGCTTTCCTTGTGCAGCAAGGCTGTCTTTTCCCTTCTTATACTGTGTGACCTTGTGCACCGTATGCTTCCTGCACTCCTTGTTCTTGCAGTAAGTCTTCTTGGTCTTTGGAACGTTCACCTGAAATCCGTGTATTTGAGTCATTAGACGAAAAAAGAATAGCAAAATGCACAATCATCATCTAGAGGCCAGGACTGACTTTAAAAGTCCACTGATAAGAGAATTGCATGGAGCAATGAAAAGGAACACGAACACCTGAGGCCCTCAATCAGCATAAAAGCTTTAAGAAGATCTTCCATAGAGTTGAACAACTGCAAATATAATCTCTACGGAAGAATCCCTTGTATACACTTCCAAAAGATCTTCCATAGAGTTGAACAACTGCAATCATAGGGCTATCCTTCCAAAACCCTATACACTCCACGCACTATCAACACAACTATACCAGAAGCTCAAGAAGATGACTATATCGATCGCATTGGTCCGGAGCAATCGAAATGGTCAACAATCTAAGGAAGTAGCATAAGATAAAATAACTACGAAACCCATGGTACAATTCCCAACAATAACCAGAAATATCTACGAAACAGACAGAGGAGATGACCCAACAATGTAAAACAGTACAAAAGAACACAGTTTTACAAAACCCTAGAAGAAAGTTTCAACTTTCGACCTTTCAGATTCAAAAGATCCAATCTTTTTTCCCACATAGAGCAATTTCACATGAGCCAAATAAATGTAAAACGTTTAGAAACACCAAAACAAACTATGTATCAGACAGAGAGTTACCATGGTGGACGACGAAGTGATAGCCCTAGATGACAAACAGCAGCAAAAAGGCTAGCAATTGGGTTTAGAGTTTCGTGACTATCGGGGACTTGTATACAAATGTTTGCAATTTGGTCCCTCATCTTTCCACTTCTTTTTTAAGGCCCTTGTAACTTTCTAAAATTTGAATAAATTTAAATTAAATTATTATATTCAAGTTTAATACTAAATTTAATTAATTTTTCACTTTAAGTCATCCCATACTCATTTTGCCAATTATATTTACAAAGATTTGGTATATAATAATGAGTTTTCATATCATATGGCCTTATAAGCACTCATTTAAGAAAATTTAGAGGCATTGTGTTGAAAATATTCATTTATTTTTTTAAATTTTCTAATAATAAAATGAATTTTATTTTCAAATAGTACCCTTTTCATTAGACGAATTAACTTAGATTTTGTTAGTAAAAAAATTAATTTTTATTCTTCACAAAATATTAAAAACTTTAACTACTTAATATAAGATATTGGATAGTAATAACTATTTACCTACAACAATAAACTAAAATTAAAGTCAATAAAGTGGTAATTCATCAAATTATAAAACATTACATTAGGATGTTTCTAAGACTCAAAATGAACTTAGTTAATATCAATACCTCTAAAAAATTTTAGAATTTAGTTAAATTTAATTTAACTCGAAATCAAATTTTCACGATCAATCTGTTCTCTAAAAATTTATCTAATCTAAACCCGAACCTGTTTAATTTCATGTCAGGTCACATTGAATCTTTATGGTAACACTTGGAACATTTAACTAGCTTTTGATTTAGGGCTTCTAGAGCAGGTAGAAACCATACCACAATCAGTTTTTTTTTCTCCAGGATTTGAAACCTTGATTTTGTTGTTTGAATCATAAGAGAAGTGCAGGTCTTGCAAAGTACATAAAAGGGTATTCATAAAAATGGAGACATTAGTCTTTGATGTCTCATAGTTACATCAGTAAAGAGTGAAAAAGTAGGAAAACAAGTTCAGTCACCATTCAGGAAATCTCTTTACAGTGAATGTGATTTGTCAAAGAATCAAAGAAGGTATTGCTTTTAAGAGATAAGCATAATATGGTGTGCTCTCTGAAGCACTGTTAAGGCAATTGAATAGAGAGCAGTATTACCAATCATTCATCAAAAGGCTGGTCATAGTGTTTTTGTCTGCGATGGAAGGATCACCTTTCAAGAAAGAAGTAGACAATCATGAAATCTCAAGCACAAGGAAGAGAGTTTTTGTGGTCTTTCCATATTCTTAACGTTATTTTCTGCCATCCATTGCATCAGCAGAGGCATCTGGAATTGATTTTATCTGCCATATAAGGATCACTTTCATGAAAGAAAATAGATAATCTTGAAATCTCAAGCACAAGGAAGAGAGTTTTTGAGGTCTTTCGACACTCATAATGTTATTTTCTGCCATCCATTACATCAGCAGAGGCATCTGGAGTTGATTTTTGGTTTCATTTACCTGGACATGCAACGATTACTGTCAAAAGAATAAAAAGCAGTATCCATGTTCAATCCCAAGGTCAGCAAAGAAACCATTTTGAATAAGTAAAAGGAAGATAATGAGAAACCAGGACTAATAGTGAAGAAATCAACTAATGGAGTTCTGGTTAGGTTCTGGTAATTGACATGCATACTTCTACGGTGAGTACATAACTCATGGCACAGTAATGGGCAGAAATTGCAAGCTTCTATCCGGCCAACCTAAAGATCATTTGATGACCAGATAGTGCATATCCTATACTTTCATCATAGGAATTTTAATAAAACTACTTGTGAACTTGAACAATATTCACCTGGTTTCTTCTTTTTCTTAGATGTGACGAAAAGATGATTATACTTCTCTAGTACGTGATCTTTCTCTTCAAGCATGCCTAACATCTCATATGCATTTGCAACTTTCCGAACTATTTGTTTTTCTGGAGGATTGCGGTTGAAAGCTTCCAAACCTTTGAAAAGCTAGAAAGTGCAAAAGTTAATAGGCTAACCTTAACACAAAAGGAGTGTTCTTGAAAGTATTAAACTATAATTGTCGAAATGAGTTCAACTTAGATTCAAAATCATTTCTAAGTTTCAGATATGAAAAGTGCAAACCGCATTGGCCATCGGTAATCCCTTCTTATAAAACTTGCACGAGTTCCATGCCATACACAGCGATTTGCGCAACTAACTGATAAATCAAGGACACTATCCCCAACTTTAACTTCTCCTACGTAAAGTAACCAAGGGATACCTTTATCAGATGCTCTAGCATGTTGTTCCTGTAGTATATACCCATCATGCACTTGCATAACTGCCATGAGACTGAGTGGAGATCGTTACCGATCTTCTTCACCCAGAACATGTGTGCTTCTTCTGCTCTGTGGTCCATATCTAAAGCTACTATTAACTGCTCGTAAGTTCCCAATGTGTTTCCTTGCCCCTTGCTTAGCATCCACTTAATTACCTAAAACAGATTAATATACAATCAAAAACAGATAGCAACAAGAAATATTATCAAGTGTTAAGTAAAAGCTTAAGGACGCTAATAGATTATCTAAAGCTTGAACTCCAGAAGTTAATCAAATTGCAACTTTCATACGGTTTTCATTCTTCACATTTAGATGTTTATTATATACTGTTCTTACTTCAATATTGATCTTCCATCATTGTAAAGTCTTGAAAATCATAAAAGAATCGATAGAGAAAATCTAGATAAAAGATTTTTCAATTTGCAGCATCAGGCACACTTATGCTCAAGTTCCTATCTTTTGTTCTTATCAGATAATTCCCAAATGCTTAGATTGCACAAGTTTACTAGTACACAGGCATAACATGCAGATTTGCACATGATCGTACAAACGCACAGAGAGAGAGAGAGAGAGAGAGAGATGTTTGCACCTGAATGATTTTAAGCCACTGATGTTCCTTCTCAAGAGCTATCAAAGCATTCTTAAGCAACACTGTAGGGAACTTTTGCTCCCAAGCAACCCAGGCATCAAGAGAGCCATAAACTGCTTCTTTACTGTCATCAAGACCGGAAAGCTGCATAATAAAACACTCTCAACTTACCAAAGCAAGTTTCCCCTGTCCACCTTTTCAATATCCGTAATGAAAGAAAATAGTAATATCAAAAACTCAATTCGTTCAGCAACTTCACAATGGAAGTTATCTCACAAATCAAGTACACATGGAAACTTACAAGCAAGGGAAAGATATTGCTATTGCAGAACTTAGAAAACAATCCAGTGTCTTTAGTTTTGATTTTACGAAACCAAGCAATAATGATGGTAAGTGAGACACTTTAGAAATTTTGTATACTTCAACACTCACCGTTTTAAGGAGAATGTCAACCTTAGCTCTTCCAGAAACATGCTTCCCAATTTCATGTATCTGCTTGTCGAAAGCATCCTTGTCTGAACTTTTTGAAGCTGAATGATAATCAGATTGTTCCTACAAGAATTTATCCCAAAGTTTTGAAAGATGAAATACAAAATCAAATCAGTTAAATCCCAAACGATTAAGATTAAGATATATCATAAACAGCATCAAATTAAAGATAACTGAAAACTCTCAAACACATTTTAGGCAATTATCAAAATTCATGGGGTCAAAAAGAGAAATAAATTTCAGATGGAATTAGGGCTAAAGACGCTTTCAGTAAAGAAGAAATGGGAAAGATGACTTGGTTAACTGCTCATTTGAGCAATATTTCAGCAAAGCTTCAGACCCATGATTCAGAAAAGTGAAACTGAAACGAAGTCCTGCACATTATCAATAAAAGTACTTTTTTTTTCCCCCTAAGAATACCTTCACAAAAGGCACAGTCTTTAGAGTACTATCGGTAGAAAGTTGAGCTTTTGGCATTGTAACTGCTGCTCTGGCTCGATTAAGCTGCAAAAAATGTAATCTTTAACACAAATTTGAATTGGGAACAACGAAAGATGAGTGCTTTTTGTGCTTACAAGAGACAACATAGCCGCTGATCTCCACATGACCTTCATTCTTCCTCTTCAGTACAGAATCAGATACCCAACGCATTTCCTTTGTTTCTTTTAAACTGTCAAGTTACAAGATTTTCGCAAAATTTTAAATTATATTATGATTTAAAAGAACTAGTTTAACATTTGAATACAATTAGATAATTAAAATTTACACTTAAATTTTGAAAATAATAATATTTGAAAATAATAATATCTTGTTAAAAAAATTATTAAAAGATTTTAATTTACAAGAATCAATTAAATACTCAAATAAAATTAGATAATTAAAATAGTTAAAAATTATAATTAAAATTTAAAACAATAGTTTCTTATTAAAAGCTTATATTTTTAATTTAGCATAGATATATGTTTTAATATTTTTTATAATGATTTTCTAATTACATTAGAATCAATTAGAAAAATTATGTTTCACTATATTCTTTTATTAAAAATATTTTTAAATTAATTTTTATAATTTTAAAATAAATTATATTGAAAATATTATTTCTAAGATACAAATATATTAAAATTTAAAGTTATTGGAAATTTTTATGAATGTATAATTTTAATTATTTTTTGAAATATATAATAATTCATAAATTGTTGAATTTTAATAAAAAGAAATTATATTATTTTTTGAGAATGAAGAATTAATAATTTATTTATGATACAAACAATTTTCTTTTCTTAATCTTCTCCAAGAATTTCTGATGGCGTGTTTGGTACGAAGGAATAGGATTTCTATTCCTACCCTATTCCACGGTAATTATAAGTTTAAAGTAAACACGTAATAGTCATTCCTCGTCAATACGTATTCTTCGATTTTAAAGAATACCTAAAACCAACTGAAACTTGTTATTACTTAATCGTCGAATACATAATCTTCTTCTCCCTCTAACCTTGTTCCTTTTTACAAACATATCCTTATACACAAGCCTCCTTCCGACTTCTTCAACATCTGAAATATTTTGGAGTCTCTCTTCAAAAGTTCTTCCTCTTCTCCACAAAAGTTCTTCCTCTTCTTGACGTTCCAGCATTCTACCACCAGATTGTAGGTAAGTTATTTGTATTGTTTTGATTG
>JANIJH010000003.1:1576039-1611053 GCA_024520975.1 Erythroxylum areolatum
AAAAACATGCTTATTGATGAACAAGTAGCAATTTTCTTACATATTATTGCTCATCATGTTAAAAATCGAGTTATTAGAAGAAATTTTAGAAGGTTGGGTGAGACAGTTAGTCGATGTTTTCATAATTTCCTAAATGCGGTGATGCATTTACAAGGGTTTTTGTTTAAGAAACTTGAACCGATACCAACAAACTCTTCGGACCATCGATGGAGGTGGTTTAAGGTAGATAATCACCCATTTATTTTTATAAGAAAATATAGTGAATGTGATTAAGGTTTCTTATTATTATAATAATAAATAATTATTATAATTATAGTAGTAATAATAATAATAATATTATTATTATTATTATTATGGTTTATAATAATAACGTTAATAATAATAATAATAATAATAATAACGTTAATAATAATAATAATAATAATATGGTTAATAAAATTAATAATAATAATAATAATGATAATAACAATGTTAATAATATTAATATTAATATTAATAATAATAACGTTAATAATAATAATAATAAGAAGAAGGAGGAGGATATTTTGGTCTTTTAGTTAGTTATTCCTTTTCTATTTCAAGTTTATATTTTCAAACCAAACAATGGAATAGAAATTCTTTATTTATTCTATGCCTTAAATCAAATAAATTGATACGCATTCTATTCTATTCCTCATCTTTTCTATTCCAAAGAATAACTATTCTATTCCTTATCTATTTGATTATTTGATTAGTGAACTAAACAGGCCATAAGTCACTCATTTCAATGGTTGCACTTGCACTCCTTTTTTTTCTCCCATTGGACTCCTGTCCTCTTCTTTTGTTAGCAGTCTCTTGACATTTTCATTTCCATTTTCAATCGACGAATGCTAACCAATTTTTTGGCTCAAGGGCAGTCATTTTTTTTTTTTTTTGATCGGCGATCACAAGCAGGCAGGACTAGTGGTTGATCGGAGTCATCGATCCAGATGGGAAGGAGCAGATCGTCGTCGTCGGTGAGCAAACGGAGGTACTTTAACCCGGCGTATTACCTCAAGACGCCAAAGCGCTTGGCTTTGCTCTTCATTGCCTTTGTTGCCGCTTCCCTCTTCGTTTGGGATCGCCAGACTCTTGTTCGTGAACATGAGGTGTGTTTTTTTTTTTTTGAATTTTGGTCAAAGTTCGAGTCTTTGATTGGTTTGTTCATTTGGGTTGACGATGAAATATGTTTGGAATTTGAGGAAAAGCTCTATTTCCATCTAGAAGTCGTACATTTTGGCATCTTTTGATTAAATTTTGTGTCTTCCATCTTATTGTTCTGTGTGGTTGCTGAGGGGATGTTAAATTATATTTCTGTTTTTTAAATTTCTGGTGGGAATTGTACCATTTGATGGGAAAAGAAAGAAGTGTTGGAAAAGATAGGAAATCATATGGGATTTAAGTAATCTTCTGTTATTTAGCTGAATTTTCTTTTCTCTTCGCTAGAATCTTGCATTTTTTATGAGGGGGTGTTTAGAAAATAGTGCAAAAGTTTGGAATAATTTCTTTTGTTAGATGTGCGCTTTTTCTTTGCATTGCTTTCTCTTCGGTCTTGCACATGGGGATATTATCAACAAGTACATGATGATTCAAATTTTTTAATCTAACATTTAATATATATGTACTCGTGCTAATAAATTATGAGCACTGTGATCTCATGACTAGACACTATAATTAACTGGTTTCAGGTCTGTTAAAGGCTAGTTCCAGCTCATACCCTTTGACTTACTCTGTTTTCTTATTTCGTCCTTAATACATTGTTGTATCAAATGCTAATTTGCAGGTAGAAATTTCCCAGTTGAATGAAGAAGTGAACCAATTAAAGGCTATGGTAAGAGTCTTGACTGTTGAGCTTTCTGATTGCTGTTGGTAGAAATTATTGTTTGAGTAGCGGGTAAAAGTTTTAGGTGGTCAACTGGATATGCAGATTGGTCAATGTTATATTCTATAATTAACACTAAGAATTCAATAGCCCCGTGGTTTATACCCACAAAATATTCAGTGGAAATGAGCTTCTGCTAAGCTGATTGTTCCCATGCAATTTGCCGCAATGCCTGTGGTTTTATTTGCCTCTTCATATTCATTTATATTTTTGTTTGACAGATAGTCAATTTATTGACTGCAATGTTTGTGTTCTTGACTAATTCTGTTGGTTTTTTTCAGCTGGAAGAGCTAAAGAGTATTCATGGTGATGCATTTAAATTGATTAATAATAGATCTACCGGACCTTCTAAGAAGGTTATTTCTGAGGACCCCATTGACATTCATCGAAGAGAGAAAGTAAGAGATGCTATGATTCATGCATGGAATTCATATGAGAAATATGCTTGGGGGAACGATGAACTTCAGGTGTGTTAAATACCTTTTGGAGAGCGATACATATACTTGTATGTGATTGGTTGTAATGCTCTCTAAATAATGCATTTCATTGCCAATCTCTCAAATTTGTTGTTTGAATGGGTTGCACTACTTGAAAGCTTTAATCCCAAATAAATTTGTCTATATGTGATCCATTTTTGCTTCATCCTATCCGATGCCTTTTGAAGAATTCATCACTCATACTGTCTCTAATGCTATTCTCTGTATTTTACCAGCCTCAGTCGAAGAATGGTGTTAATAGCTTTGGCGGTCTTGGAGCAACTCTAATTGATGCTCTGGATACATTATATATAATGGGTCTGGAGGAGCAGTTCCAGCGGGCTAGAGAGTGAGTGAGAATATCTTTCTCCTATGGAGGAGCAGTTGGGACGATGGCTTTATGTTGTGGCATTAAAAATGTGCACACGTTCATAAATCAAGGAAAAAAATTCATCATAGTTCTGTGTTTTCTGTCCTGTATTTTTGCATAGTTTTTGATGCATAGTTCTTCAACCTACAATTTTTTGGTTAAACGGAGGACATCTGTTTTTAACTGACTAGACAGTTGACTTTTAAATTTGACATCTAGCATGCCAAATTTGAGTATGTGGAGTTAAGAATCAATATTTTATCATGTTGTAATCTGTTCAATTAGATTCTTTTTGTTTCTACATGATAGCTTCTTCTAGTTATTGACAATTATTCCACTGTCATTTTATTTCTGTCAAGTACATTGTCTTCCATTTAAGTAACTTCGTACAGAATACTGTTTTTGGTATGATCCTTTTCCTATTTTGTCATTTCTTTAGGTGGGTTGCAAATGCATTGGATTTTAACAAGGATTACGATGCTAGCGTTTTTGAGACAACCATAAGGTTGCGTTACCAGGTTTAATGTATAGTTAGTTTTTCTTTACTAAACTATAAGATCAGTATTTCGAATATACTGCTTGTGGCAGTATCTTTGGTTCTTATAGGATGAGGTTTTATACATTTGCTAATATATTCTGTCCCTTTAATCCAAATCCAGAGTTGTAGGTGGGTTGCTTAGTGCATATGATCTTTCAGGAGACAAAGTTTTCCTTGAAAAGGCCAAAGATATCACTGACAGATTGCTCCCTGCTTGGAATACACCCTCTGGAATCCCATATAACACAATCAACCTGGCACATGGAAATGCACGTAACCCTGGATGGACTACTGTAAGTTGTTTTCACTACATTATCTGTCTTGATGTTTATCCAATATATCTGTTGGATACACCTCTTACTCTATTCTCTGTGTACATAATCAGTGTTTCTTGACTTTGGGAAAATGTCTAGAGTGGATATCTGTATGAAACAGTTGCGTATTCATGAAAGAATTGTTTTCTCTATTGTTCTTTTTCCCAGGGCAACAGTATTCTTGCAGATGCTGGAACCGAGCAGCTTGAATTTATTGCTCTTTCTCAAAGGACCGGAGATCCAAAATATCAGCAAATAGTATGTGGCTTCCATTTGTTTTTATGTCTAATTGTGTATATGTATGCTATTCTTGCAATGATGCACTGACAACATGTGTGGAACTTCCTGACGTTAGTGGCTGTTTTTGTCATTCTTTATCTGACATTCAGTGTTAATTTTATTGTTACAAAGTTGAACTGATTTTGGATTCTCTGCTTTATCTTCCTTTTCTGTTAGACGAATAAGTGGGCTTTTAAAGATGGCTCAAATTAGTTCTTTTCCTTTCCATAGTGAGGAAATATTTTCTGTTTGCCGTTCTTTCCATTTGTCAATCAAGTGATTGGCTGCCTATGTACTTGATTTGGTTTCTTACAATCTATATGTTTGTTGGAAATTTGATCTTGCAGGCAGAGAAGGTAATAGAGGTGCTCAATAAGACTTTTCCAGATGATGGTCTACTTCCAATATACGTCAATCCTCGTAGCGGAACTGGATCATACTCCACCATAACTTTTGGTGCCATGGGTGACAGGTATCTCTGGAAGATTTAGCCACTTACTGTCTAACATGTACTTTAGACATTTTTCCAATCATGACCGCTTTTAATATGATTCAAATAAACCTCTAAAAGAGTTTGATCAGCTTGAATATTTGCTCGCAGCTTTTATGAGTATTTGCTCAAGGTCTGGGTTCAAGGGAATAGAACTTCTGCTGTGAGCGGCTATAGGTGAGATTTTATTGTCGTACCTACTATATGTCAATTGGTGACTAGCATAACCTCACAATGGATTGTATTTGATAGGGTTGATTGACTGACTCTGTTGTCCAGGACAAAGTACTTTTGTCAAACTTGGATTTTCTAAGCATGGAAAGCAAAATGAAATCAGAAATTAAAAAATGATCGGAGAAATGATGTGAATTTTAATGTTTTCAAACCATATCTGCTCTCTTATTATTTCCTTTATTTGAATTGAGTTTATGATGTACTATTTCATTAGCTGTGTTCATTATGAATTCCATCATGAAGCCAAATTTAATGGAACTTGATCCTTGGAAGCAGGGAAATGTGGGAAAAATCAATGAAGGGCTTGTTTAGCTTGGTGAGGAGAAGCACACCATCATCTTTTGCATACATTTGTGAAAAGAGTGGAGACATGCTTACAGACAAGGTAATATTCATCTTTAACATTCTTAACTATGCTGCTTTTCTTGTTGAGCCATGTTTAATTTAAGTTTACTAATCAAAATAAAAAAAGATTTTAGTGGAATTCAATGCTTATTCCTTGTTCGCACATATACGTAGATGGATGAATTAGCATGCTTTGCTCCGGGAATGATTGCCCTAGGAGCCTCTAGTCACGAACATGCTGATTCTCAGAGATTTCTCGCACTTGCTGAAGAGGTATCTTTATGTCTTCAAAGCTAGATGTTAAAAATATTCATTTTCTCACTATGGGATGTTCCTTTTATTTCGATATAAAATTTTCATTTAATATGTTTGAAACTTTTGATTAAAAATGGCAAATATCGTACAGATATAAGCATTACGATATATCACCCTTACATGCATAACTTTGGTTCCTTTCCTGTTCAACTATTTGTCAAACAAGACAAATACCATTGTTACACTTGTATGCTTCTAGAGCAGGTAAGTTTGTTTTCATTGCAACTTTTCTTGGTGAGATGTTTTTATATGGACACAGCATGCAGTTTCATTGTAATCTTAAGTTGTAGGCCTGCAAAATAATTTCACAACGATAGAAAATGTATGTCGTTTTTGTCAAATACTTAAAAGGATTAGCATATCAAACTGTTTTCCCAGACTGGACAAGAGCTTAGAAGAAGCTTTCAAACTTGCCTTGTTGGAATTTTTAGATTCCTGCTTAACTCTCTCAACATTTAGGGAAGAGCCTGTAACAGTTTGGGATACAGGTTATATCATATTGCTTCATAGTTGTGCTTTTTCTAGATAAGAATTGTGCTTCAGTTTTGTGTTTATGGAACTTTCAGATATAGTATTATCTTGTATAGGAATAATTACTAGGTGGGCGAAGCATGTCTCATTCATCTGGCATATTGAACATTGTAAACGTCTCAGGGCGTATGTATGAATGTGCTTATGAAGTATGTTTCTTCCCTTTTGCAGCTTGCTTGGACATGTTACAACTTTTACCAGTCTACCCCAACAAAATTGGCTGGAGAAAATTACTTTTTCCATTCTGGGCAGGTTATTTATATTTATCCTCATTTTTAGCCACACCTGTATCCATTATCTGAAGAGTGTCTTTTGCATGCTACTTTCAGGACATGACTGTGGGTACATCTTGGAATATCTTAAGACCAGAAACAATTGAATCACTCTTTTACCTGTGGCGTTTCACGGGCAACAAAACATATCAGGAGTGGGGTTGGAATATTTTTCAAGCATTTGAAAGGCACTCACGAATTGAGACAGGATATGTTGGATTAAAGGATGTAAGGAAACATCTTACCCGCAAAATTTCCGTATGTGTGTCGACAATTTCTTTTGACGCCTTGAATAATTCAATTAGTGTATATCTAACCAAATTATGGGCTTGCCTCATATGCTATGGCTCAAATCAAGATTCTTATAGAGACTGTTATTTAGTATGAGGATAATTTGATCTTCGATTTTCTTCTGCCTACCCCTTCTTTGAGTGTCATTATTAATCTTAGACCAGGATTGGCAACCAGAAGCACATGAATGACTGTCTTTGCATGGTGTTGTTTATAGGTGTTCAACATCTTTGGGATATCATTTACATCTTCTTTGGTACAGTAACATAGATGGCAGCCATAACTTGTTTTTTACTTCAGGCTTAATCAGCTGCCATCTCATATGAGGCAACCTTAACCTGCCTTAATTTTTACCCAGAATAACATTCAGCGTCCCTTTTTTTCGTGCATTCAAGGAACTGATCTGTGAAAGAGTATTGTGGCGAGTGATTCTTCTGTTATTTTCGCCCGCTGCCACTGAGTGTTAGATATTGGCCCTTTTCAGGTCAATACCGGTGTGAAAGACAACATGATGCAAAGCTTCTTCCTTGCAGAGACACTGAAGTATCTCTACCTTCTTTTTTCACCATCTTCAGTAATCTCGCTTGACGAGTGGGTCTTCAACACTGAAGCTCACCCTTTACGAATTGTAGCACGCAATGATGGAGATATTTCCGGACGATTAGAAGAGCAGACGAGTCGAAGTCGGGGAAGGAAAGAAGGTCAATTTGATGAATAAGTTTCATTTGGTATTCGTGAGCTTGATTGATCCCACTGTCATGGTTTTGAGGCATGAATTGGATGGACAACAAGGGATTTAAACCTTGTAGTTATTGAATTAGATTCAAGGCCTCTAGAATCATTCTGCCATGGATGATAAAAGGCAGTTGGAAGTTTCTCTGCTCCTGGCTTGTAGGAATTGTTGTATTTAATAGCATAGAACTGACAATGACAACCCTAGTGGTTGTGTAACATAGAAAACCATTCGTGACTTTATGTACACGAAAAGTTTTCCACTCATGGATTAGCAGAAAACCATTAGATTGCAATATAATTTTTTGAAAGTCTTGTATGCTTCAATCTTTCCTCTTCTTCTCGTTTCATTTCAGAGCAAATCAAGGCATGCGGTACAGGAAACAATAAGGATTTCCTACTCTGTATCTATACCAGTGTATGTGTGTGTCTGCTTAATCCCGTTACTGTGACATGCATAAACTGTCAGCCATTGGCATGTCGGGATGGCGATGGCTGAGTTGGATCAGGTTGGACCCCTTAAAGCCTGAACCTAAACGGGTCTGAGCTTGAGCCTGATTTGAATTTAGGCCAACCAGAATATTGAACCCATTGAACATGAAAAGGGATTAAAACTCAAGTTCAAACCAAGTTAGATCGCACACCTGAAGTGGGTTTATATGAAATCAAGTCAATTTGGGTTGGGTTTAGGTTAAATATTCCAATGTCTAGTATGCTATTCAAAGGCTATATTTTTTCTGTAGTTTGGTCTAAATTTGAATTTGAATTTGAATCCATCAATTACGAAGATTTGAGCAATCTTGGCATGAAGATGAGACTGAACAAAGCAAGCTTCTACTTCCAAGTTGCTTCCACCGTATTGGTGACAAGGTGTTCCAGTGTTTCATTGCGTCAAGTTTCGATCTTTCAACCGTTTCCCTTGTCCTAAGTGTAAGTGAGGGAGAACAAGGTCGTCGTTCTGGTGGTTTGGGCTTGGTCTCTACTTAACCGAACACAAAGAAGTAAAAAATAGAAACAGGAGAAGTCTTTTTCGAGCTTGTAACCCATTAATTCAGGGGGGGCCCAAGCAAACTGGTCTATGGAGTTTCAAGTTCACCAACCAAAACCTCAACTGTGGAAAGAGTAGCAAAGGAAATTCGAGCTCAGCTATGCAAGTAAAGCATATGCTTTCAAGTTTACTTTGAGGCTCCTCTCAATGTTTCTCTTTGAACCACCAACTGAAGAATTTTCCATGAAAATACAAGCGTTTCGTAAGCTGTTGGGAGAAAGAGGAAGCTATCTTTAACCTTGATTTAATGCTAACATCATATCAACGTTTCCTCTCTCGTCTCACCCACTCCCCAAAACGCAGTTCCTCCATTTTTTCCCCTTTCTTTGCTATACCAAACAATGACTTGAGCTTTTCAGTGACCCTTGACAAAGACATCAAGGAAGGCATTGATAGTGCCACCATCAGCAAGACTGGTGCACCCACTTTCAGGAAACAAAGTCACAACTTTCAGTATGCTTCTTACTCTCAATCTCGTAGCTTTTCCTTTCCTAATCCCTCGAAACGGTTTGTTTTGTTGGGTTTGATTCCCTTGGAGAATGATCAGACGCAACACAATTGGAACCAGTATTTATCCCATCGCAGTAGGTTCTGGTTTCGTATTTCATTTTATGCTATTTGTCTTTTTGCATTTGAATTGGATTCTTAAGAATGGTATTCTTCTGTTCAGCAGCAAAACTTGATTCTCCTTGTTTGCGGTTTTGCTTCTTTTGAGTTTGTTTATTGTATTTCAGGTTTTTTCACGAGGGCTAAACATGTAAAGAGGATTGAGTTCAATGATCAGCATAGGCATGTTTATTACTTCTATATTACTGGTTTCTTCACTTTACTTCAGTTCCTTTATCCATATTTTCAATGTTTTATTATGGGAAATGGGAATCCTTTTAGTGTGTTATTAAACATTTACTATTGGTTTACTTTTTATTATGCTGATGGCTGCACGATTAAGCATTGTATATAAATTGATCGTTTGAACTTCAAAACGACATGGTTCTGTGTCCCCTTATAAGATTAATGGTTATTGCAGTCATGGTTGACATGCCTGGATCTTGTTGGCATCCATGCCTGTGAAATGCATAATGATCAGGAATTTGTAAGTTTGTGACTGTGAATTGAGGTTTGCTTATTCGTGCATTTGGTCTAGAAGTTGTGAGAGCAGTGGTTTTGATGATACCGAAACGGAGGCAGCCTTTTTACTTGACTAAAAAAATCCAGGATGGAGTAAGATTTTGACCAAAAAAAGGTTTTAAGCTTATAGATCGAAAGAAAATATTAAAAGGTTAGAGTTGCATTTGGGGGGCATAAACATAACTTTGAGAGTCTACATATCTTTTATATATATGCTACCCAGTGCATCAAAAACAATCTATTCGATTTATATATTTTTTGGGAGAATATTCCATCCCTAATGTGTCCCTTTTTGGCCGTTTAATGTTTATGATATTTTTGCAGTCAGAGAGCCGTCACAACTGCACTTTGGTGCAATTTTCTTGTATTTTCTCTTAAATTTGGTGTATGGTTGTCAACCTCCAGTCATGTAATGTTAGCTGAAGTTGTGCACTCAGTTGCAGATTTTGCAAACCAGGTGGTTATCTTTTCATACTTTGTCAACCAAATTATGAAAACTATTCAGAATTTGGAACATATAGAAACTAATTGGCTTTGGCATTGTAGGCACTTCTTGCTTACGGTCTGACAAGCTCGAGGCGTGCACCAGATGCCCTTCATCCGTGAGTCTTCTTTACCAAAATTTGCTTTTCAGTTTCATAGTCTTCACATACTCATTGTTCAAGCATTTGTAGGAAATACAATTTGTACTTGATAGAGTCTCTAAGGCTTCTTTAATACTGTCTCATTTGAGATGAATAGGTTGGTTGTTGAATAAGGTTGCAGTAGGAAAGACCTTAAAATTGGACTGTCTTGTCTTTATTATCTAATAATTTTCATAAAGCTTATTTCTTATGAAGGGCAAACAGTTTATTGGCTTTTCCCCCATCATATGTATGTGTATATTTACATATTCTCTTCTCTATTATTTTGCCTAAAGTTTATTTCCTTTCGCAGTTATGGCTATTCTAAAGAAAGGTTTGTTTGGTCGTTGATATCTGCTGTTGGCATCTTTTGTCTTGGTTCTGGGGCTACGATTGTTAACGGAATTCAAAACTTGTGGGTTTCACATGTAAGTAGCAAAGTAATATGGCATAATTATTTTTCAGAACTTCTCAAACCTTTCCCTTCCTATCCTTCCCTCCAAGTATTGTGTATAGCTTCACAAATGAATTCATAATTTATAAACTTGCATGATCGTTTCAGACTCCCATGAACCTCGAATATGCAGCTCTGGTGATTGGTGGTTCATTTCTTATTGAAGGTACAATTACTTTACCTGTTAGGCTAGTGGATTGTCACAAATTTGGAATTCAATTTGGGCATTTAATCTTCAACTTTTCACCTTTGACTAGTTATGTCTTCTCTTTAGGGGCTTCTCTTGTTGTTGCCATCCAAGCTGTGAAGAAGGGTGCAGCTGCAGAGGGAATGAAATTAAGAGACTACATCTGGCGAGGTCATGATCCCACAGCTGTTGCAGTCATGACAGAGGTATATTGTGAATTTCTTTTTTATATTGCTGGAAGTAATCATAGGTCATTACCCATAATTTTAATTTGCCAATTATGTGATCCTGTATTTGGTGCCAACTGCCAAGAAAAAATCTGTTATGATCTTCCTCTATAATTATTTAATGCTGAAAACCTTGAATAAATGTAAGCATTGAATCAGTGCTGTTATAAGGAAGAGAGAAGTGATTCGAAGAAAAATAGTGAATGATTCCAGGCAATTTTACCAACATTATATTATCCTTCCGCGACATTTTACTTAAATAGCAGAATTTCATCATGTACGACTGTAAATTCATCCTTGTATATACTTCGCTGTTGTCTGTCTCCATTACAAGCAATGTTATATGCAGGATGGTGCTGCAGTTACTGGACTTGCTATTGCTGGAGCATCATTAGTTGCCGTGAATGCCACAGGAAATCCAATTTATGATCCTATAGGTTCAATAATTGTTGGCAACTTGCTTGGGATGGTATGTACTATACATCTCATAGGTAACTCTCTTCACACATGAACAGGTGCAATTGAAGTGAAGTTTTATGCAGGTGGCAATATTTCTGATCCAAAGGAATCGGCACGCTTTGATTGGCAGAGCAATGGATGACAATGATACAGAGAAGGTTCTCCGATTCTTAATAAGTGACCCGGTATAACTATTGTAAGAAAATTTATTTTATTTATTTTTACTGCTCCTTCTCTGGAAATTAACAAGTTGTTGGTTTTTGTTGTAGGTGGTAGATGCTGTATATGATTCTAAAAGTGAGGTCATAGGACCTGGATTCTTTAGATTCAAGGCAGAAATAGGTGATCTTTCTCAGTTCAACTCCCTTTACTGTTTTGATTGTCCAAGACTCTGAACATTGATTTTGAACCACCAGTATTTAGAATTCCTTAACTTTTTTTTTGCTTTTAGTTAAAATAATTCCATAACATTTTTTTGCTTTTAGTTAAAATAAGTGAGTAAGTAATAACATGTCTGAGGTTTTAAACATATTGAGGAAAGATCTACATTCATTGCATTGAGAACAGCACTAAATTTGTTCAAGAATTGTACTAAGCCAGACATTTCTGCCACTTTTTGTCATTGTTTGAATATCAATATTAATATACTGATTTCTATGACGACAGATTTTAATGGAGTTGAGGTCGTGCAAAATTATCTTACTAGGACAGGGCGTGAAGAATGGGCAAGACAGGTTGATATTTGTCAGAATTTCAATTGAATAAGAAAGAAAGAGTGAAGAGAGTTAGTTGAGAGGATAGCATATTATATATATATAGTTTCGTGTTGTTTAAAAATAATGAATTCACGGTCCGGCATTTTGTGCATGACTTTGTATGTGTAACGTACAGTTTCGAAAAGCTGCAAAAGAGAAGGATGATAGTGCCTTGCTCAAAATCATGTCCAATTATGGTATGCATTTCTACAAACAGCAACGATGATTGAAATTTTACAAGCAATTATTGGTGACTAGGTTTCCCCTTCGCAGGTGAGGAAGTGGTCACTGCTTTAGGATGTGAAATTGACAGACTTGAGAAGGAGATACAGGAGATTGTACCGGGCATTCGGCATGTTGATATCGAGGTGCACAATCCAACAGGCCCGATCCCATGATTATATATACATTTTTTCTTCTTTTGCACTTGAAAATTGCGTCTGCAATATTTACTTTCTTTTTTCTGACATAATGGATGATGTCAAGCATTTAACTACCGAAACACGAGTAACATGCTTGCATATTTGTTCCAAGTGAGTTTATCAATAGTGAGATCATCAAGTTTTGTCAGATTAGAAGGAACAGAATATTGAAAAAGAGAATATGGTATATGATGTGATGTCTGGCAATTTTGATAATAACTTCAGTAGCTTTGTCACCTTGGTCTTTGCATGCTAAGATTCAAAGTTGTATTAAACTGGTTCAGGTCCTCAGATAGTTCCTTGCGAACTATTCCGGTTGTCAGGTAAACATACATGATCCTCGTGGCTTACAATCTATGACTTCTCTGTAGCAAAAAGGTTCAATATTTGCCTATAGTTCTGTTAAACTTTTACTATGGATTTCATATAATGAAACATAAAATTCAAGAACCATTCTGATCCTCGAATTGGAGTTGAGAGAGGTAAGTTTCATGCAAGTAATTGAGTACAAACGTATGTTTTTCCACAGTAGCATTGGCTCTTTGTCAGGAAAGTATGCATTCACCAAGTGAAACTAAAGGGTGTTCTAACATCCAAAGGTTTTGTGTCCAAAATCTTGTTGTCAGAATCTTTGAAAGATCAGTTGCTTTCTGTTATACAGACTTGCGTATAATGAAAGCAGAGTAGTTACATTTTCCTGCACTGGAATGCAACTTGTGCTTTATCTGGAAGCTGTTATTTACTTGGTAATTGGCAGGAACAGGAAAGGTAACATCAGAAAATGACTCTTCTATGTTTGCTGGACCACACTCATTTTTGTAAATAACCCATAGCCACCGAGTATATCCGACAGTCATTGAATAAACCGTTGGATACATGCAATAATCTGCAAATTTGTGTTTTGGGTGAGTACAAAATTAAGTGACAGGCTTAGTGTGTTTTTAGTTCCGACCTCCTATCTTTTGAGTCATCAACAGGTGGGAATAGGTCCTCAATCTTAGCTCGACCATGAAAACTTCCAAGTTCAAAGGCACACAAATGCAACTCGAACCTGAAATTTTGGAGTTTAGAGGCATACAATCGTAACTCGAACCTGTTCGAGTTTGTAGAATCTTGACTCGAACTCAAACTCGAACTTGAAAGCTTGAACCTTTGAGTTCATAGGCACACTAACACACACCACATGATGAATGAATTTGCCATGTGCTCACCTACTTGTGTTAGTTAACAATCTGCAGCTAACCAAATCTCCTAACCACCAACCTCTGCTAGCACGAGAGGTATCAAAACTTGTAATAAGATTTGGTAAGCCTCTTGTCCAAAGGGTACATATTATTATTATATTCTCAAGAGACTACGTAGTACGTACTGATCTTTTTTTATATTTTTTTAATAATCGAACGTCAAATTCTTCAAATTTAATAAAAATGGTGGAATGGTTAGTCCAATTAGGATAAAAACACTTCAATAAAAAAAGGGTATCAATCAAACATGATGAATTAGTGTTTTTCGTGTGATTTGATGTTCTTTAGTGCGATTTTGACTATGGACTATAACACTACCGCTGGCTTTAGTTGACTATACTATCAAGAGTCAATTTTTTAGGCATGTTTTGAGTTTTTTTTTTCAATGTTTCAAAATGATTTATAGATATTTTCTTATCACTGCATAAATTACTATGACCTAATAAAATAATATGAAATTAATCCTAAACATCATAAATTAAAATCTACAATTTCAATACAAAGGAAAAAAGTATTATTATATGTATCCGAAAAGTAAAGTTTAAAGGTTTTATCAATATTAAAAAATAAAATTATTATTAAATATTAAATATTAAAAATCTACAATTTTTTTATGAATATGTAATTATTTTGGTCTACGTCACATTGCAATGACTTGAAAGATGGGGAGATCTAACTATTGGCTTTCTTTTCTTTTGACATAGACAACTTGTGGTGACCACACACAAACTATAAGCAACGTGTGAATCAATTCGCAGTTTGGCTGCTTTAATTTAAACTAGAACATGAGGAATTTGAACACATTATTGTTAAGATTCTAAAATGGCGGTTAGGAATATGTTTTTAAAAAATAAGATTTGCAAAAAAAAGAATCTTTAAATTGTAAGATTAAAATTATGAACATTCCTAGAATATGCCATAGTTTACATGTATCAAAAGTTAAAGAGTTTTAATGCTTAGAAAATCGAATTTCGGTTTGATATTAAATCAGTTGATCGATTAATTAATAAATTGATTTATTTTAATAATAAAAATTATTAAATTAAATAAAATAAAAAATTAATGAATTCAAAATTTTTAACATTAAACATAGTAACGATTTGGTTGTTAAAATACTAAACATAAAGGTCAAAACTTTAATAGTTGTATTAAACTTAAAGAGAGATGAAAGCAATTATCATTAATTGCAATTTCGTCTGTATTTTTTGCAGTAATTACATTATAATCCCTAATTATATAGAGCTTTAACATCACCTACCACAAATCAAGTTGATGAGTTTAATGAAAAACTTTAAAAGGGTTTGATTATTTTTCTTAAGAAAAACTATGGTACATAGCAGAAGAAGAAGACCTAAAAACATAATAAAATACACCATCATGCAACTGCTTACACCTTATTTATGTAATATGATCATCCACCAGCAGATGAGTGATCCAAACACCATTGAAGAACTACATCAGAAACTAAGCCTCCAAAGCCAAAAACAACAACTGGGCTTTGGCCGAAAAAGAAACTTGATGTCATCTTCCCTTGGTATGATCATGTCTCCAACCGCAACATTAAATCTTCCCCTTTTCGACCATAACAGCACCGGTCATCGTGTTGCCAAGTTGCTTATTCTTGAGAACTGCCACGCTTGTCGGGAAGTGTTTACGATCGTCCGCAGCGTCGAACTTCTGCACCGGCATGGAGAGGACGTTGGCTTTCTGGGAAGTGTCGACTCCGGCGGGTTGCGGACGAGGGTACAAGATATCGGTGGGGAAGAAGTTGTACTGAAGGCCAGCCATGGATGGAAGGTCAAGGCCTCAGGGACTTCTAACACAAACACTTGGTGATCTAAAGAAGGTGTTTGTGTGTTGCTAGGCTGGTCTTAGAAGGAACTTGATTTAGTTTTAGGGTCTATTTATAGAGGAAGGTTTGGGGTTTCCTGTAATCTTGGAGTTACAAACAAGGCATTATTTTGGAATATAAATTGTGCCTTTTTTTTAAAATTTAAAAAATTGAATATTCTTTTAGCTATAAAAAAATTGATTATTTAATAATTTAATAAGTATATTTTATGTTAATTTTATAAATTTAAAATTTGAATATCTCATAATCTTTATTTAAAAGGAGAATTATTTATTTTATTAATTTCCTAAATTTGAGTATACATTTATTTATGGAATTAATCAAAGTGACATAATATTTATTTATACAAGTAATATACAAATATGGTAATTATGTTAATATAGTAATAAATTCTAATTTTATTTTTATCAAAAATAGCTCTAAGTTATAGGTAAGGCTGCATACTATCAGAGTTCTTCAGACTCTGCTTTATTACGAAACTTCGGACTGGATATGACGATGACGACCAAAAATAACTCTAAGTTATAAATTCTCTATTTTTTTAAGTACTTAAATTTTCCGGTGAAAGCAATTTTATCTAAAAATAAAAACTATTTTAAATAATAAATAGTTTTATTTTTAAAATAAAATTTAGGCTTATTTTCTCCTATAAATGAATAATATTATTTTAATAAATTTTAAGAAAATTTCATATGCAAAGTTACTCAGTTCAAATATTTAAATATATATTTTTTAAAATTTTCAACATTTTTAAGTATTAAAATTAATTTTTTTACATAATGAAATTTTGTTTAAATTGATAATATGATTATTATTTAGTTTCTAAAATTCATCTAATATGATTCAAATATGAAGATTTATTTAAATTAAATTAATAAAATAATATAAAATGTAATTAATGAAAAATATAATTTTAATTTATAAATATTTTATATTAAAATAATATTTTATCAAATAAACTCAAATTAAAATTAAAAAATCAATTGAATTAGATCAAGACATTAGTCTTCCTATGTTAATAATATGTTAGGCTCAAAGCCCAGAACCAAGCTTGAAATCTACACTCTTCCTTCTCAACCTCTCTCACCCAAAAACCCCAATAAACCCTAACCCTATGAATAAAATTAAAGTTCCCATTTGCCCTTCTCCAATGAAAGCCCATCTTTGTGTTCAAGTCGTCTCCTACCTCTAAACCCCTAAAGACACTGACTTTACACACAACCATGTCCGAAATGGACGTTTCTCGTTCAGAGAAGAAAAAGCACAAGAAGAAAACCCATCAAAATGACTCCGACCCGAAACCCGCGGCCGCCGCCGACGGCTTCGGCGACTTCATGATCAAGCCCCAGAATGTCACTCCGGCGATTGACACCTCCTAGTGGCCAATCTTATTGAAGAATTACGACCGCCTCAATGTCCGTACGGGTCACTACACTCCGTTGCTCTCCGGTCACTCTCCTCTCAAATGGCCTCTGGCAGAGTACATAAAGTACGGTGTGATGAATCTCGATAAACCCGCGAACCCCTCTTCGCACGAGGTTGTTGCGTGGATCAAGCGGATTTTACGGGTCGAGAAAACGGGGCATAGTGGGACTCTGGACCCGAAAGTTACTGGTAATTTGATTGTGTGCATTGATAGAGCGACCCGTCTTGTGAAGTCCCAACAAGGGGCTGGTAAAGAGTATGTGTGTGTTGCTAAGTTGCATAGAAAAGTGCCTGATGTTGCCAAAGTGGCCAGAGCTTTGGAGACTCTTACTGGGGCGGTCTTTCAGAGACCGCCATTGATATCAGCTGTTAAAAGGCAGCTTAGGATAAGGACTATCTATGAGACTAAGTTGTGACTATGAAGCTGATAGGCATTTGGTTGTGTTCTGGATTTCGTGTGAGGCGGGTACGTATGTGAGGACTATATGTGTTCATTTGGGTTTCATTCTTGGGGTTGGTGGGCATATGCAGGAGTTGAGGAGAGTGAGGTCTGGCATTTTGGGGGAGAAGGACAATATGGTAACTATCCATGATGTTCTTGATGCTCAATGGGTGTATGATAATTATAGGGATGACACTTATTTGAGGAGGGTGGTGATGCCACTCGAAGTTCTTTCAACTAGTTATAAGAGATTGGTTGTGAAGGATTCAGCTGTGAATGCGATTTGTTACGGTGCGAAGTTGATGATTCCGGGATTGTTGAGGTTTGAGAATGATATTGAAGTTGGTGAAGAAGTTGTGCTGATGACTACAAAAGGTGAGGCCGTTGCTTTGGGGATTGCAGAGATGACCACTGCAGTGATGGCTACCTGTGATCATGGTGTTGTGGCAAAGATTAAAAGGGTCGTGATGGATAGGGATACTTATCCGAGGAAATGGGGGTTGGGGCCTAAGGCTTCAATGAAGAAGAAGTTGATTGCAGAGGGAAAATTGGACAAGCACGGGAAGCCTAACGAGAATACCCCAAAAGAATGGGTGAGGAATGTGGTTTTGACTACAGGGCAAGATTATCTGGTTGCTAGCCTTGCTGCTGGCTCTGCATCAGCTGTAGAAGCAAGGGAGACTGCTGAGGCGGAGAAGAAGAAGAAGAGTGGGGATATTGAAGATGAGGAGGGACACAAGCGCAAAGCTGATGAAACTGCTGCTAGCCCTGCTTCTCAGGTTCCCGTGAAGAAAGCTAAAGCTGAAGATGGTAAAAAGGCTGCAACCACTAGTCTGGAGAAGGATAAGGCAGATGGTGTGGACGAAAGCAAGAAAAAGAAGAAGAAGAAGAAGAGTAAAGAGAGTGGGGAGGAAAATTTAGACGGTTCAGTGACAAAGGAAGATATTGAGGGAAGTGAGAAAAAGAAGAATAAAGATGATGGTGAAGCAGAAATAGGAGAAAAAAAAGAGAAATCGGAGAAGAAGCATAAGAAAAAAGGGAAAGAGAAAAGAATAACGGAGAGGCCGAAAAAAGCAAAAAGAAGAAGAAGAAGAAAGAAAATAAGGATAAAGATGCAGAAGAATAGTCATGAAAGTTCAGAACTTTTTTTCTTAGGATGGCATAAATTTCCATTACCTGCTTGTGTTAGTTTCAGGACTTCTGGTGTACCAGAGTATTTTTCTTTGGGGAAATCTTAGTTCTTAGGGTGTGCTTGTTTAATGGGTATGACGAAAGCGGAATGGGTATGAAATGAAAAGTAACGTTTGGTAAGGAATTATGATTGTATAGCTTATATTTGATTCCTCGTTTTTGGGCATTACTCCATTCCTCTTGTAATCCAGAGGAATGAGAGTCATTGCTCTATATTTTTGGCGCTTGTTTTGTAAATTTCCCTCCTTTACAAGCAGGTCTCCTACTTCAGTTGGACCAAACATGCTCGGGACTCCTGCTCTCCAGCAAAAATCTAGTTAAGATTAGGGTTTTTATATGATGGAACACTACCATAAGCCCTGCCACCAGGCCTTCCGCTTATTGCTCAATCTCAGCCACAACAAAACGACCCGTCTCAGCTGTTGGGATCAATTCGCGAACTGGGCAATCTCTCCGCTTCCATTAATACTTTCAAGAGGAACTTTGATGAATTGCAGAACCACCTCGATTTCATTCAGACTGCTATTGACGATGGCTCCAAGAACCTCGCTTGTGGGGCTATTCACAGCAACATGAACAGCCTAAAACCCGACAGGAACAGACACCCCGACAATGACAAGCCGGACAGAGTCCGAGCTTATGAATCTCTACGAAGTCATGTGTAGAAAAAAGGTTCGGGAGATATGTAACTGCTTGTTTATCTGATGTTCATAAGCTTCGTGAAGAATTTTCCGTGGCTCTAAAATGCTATCCAGCATAATTAGTTCTGAAGTGTGCCGGGAAGTTAAAGCCTATGCCAGCAAGGACTCTCCTGTGGTTACAGGTAGAGAAGCTTGTGTTTTGGTATTGGAACTTTTGCTTTTGATTAATAACGTGGAGCCTACTGTGAGGAGTGAGGCCGAGCAGGCTGCGAGTCGTTGGAAAATGAGGCTTGTGGCTGGGGATGGTCTGCATAGAGCCTGCGAAATCAGCTCCAGAGGATTGCTTCTTGTTATTGGTTATGGGATTCCCAAGGCTATTGAGTATGATGATATTTGGGATTTGATTTGTCGTGTATTTCAAGGTAGATCACTACCGCCTTAGGGCTCCTTTTGCCGGGTTCGTTGCTCAGTTTAACATCCTTAATTCTGTTGTCCAACTTTATCCAGGTAAAGTTGTACTAGTATATATACATATAGCTTCTGTTGTCTTGACTCTTGATTTGCTTTTGTTGGTGCTTGTAATACTTTAATGGAATAGGTTTGCAGGCTTTTGAGGTTTTCTGAGAAAATGGCAGGAAAAGATATCATCTTGGAGGAAACTAAGGTATGACACGATTTAACTTCTCTCATACTTTAACTACCTAGTTGGTTTCTTTGTCCGAAGTCGTTAATAGTTATTTGTTTATTGACTTGTGAACCAATTTATTGAGCTTGATAGAGTGAGTGTGTGCAGTTTTTTTCTTTTTTGGATATATTATTCTAGATAGCAAAGTTCTTAAAGTGTCAACTGCAAGATGAGTTGGATGACCTCAAAATCATGACGACTCAAAAGTTCAAGGAGCAAACATATATGAACTGGTAACATTTTGATTGTCCATGAAGCATAATTACAATAAAAAATGATTGTGAATTGTCTTGCGGCTATGAGATATTTAGGATGGTCCTTCCTGTTATATGCATTATTCAAGTGTTTGCTTGATGTTTGTTTTTCAATTTCAAGTTTCACTTTACTTTTCCTTACATGGTTATGAATCTTTTGTTTATTCTATTGTCATTATTCGGTATTCTTGTGCTGGAGGCACTAAGTTTGCCATGGAGCACTATTGATGGATGCTTCTGAGTTTTGTTGTGTCCATATATCCGCGAGTTTTGCTCCTAAAACAATGAATTGACTTCTGATGACCGCACAGTTAAAGTTTCCTGTGTGGACAGATATGGGTCAAACATCATTTGATGTGGTACTTCAATGGTTCTAAAAGTACCTGAGTATCAGTTCTAAACTAGCACGGATGTGGCAAAAGTTGTATCATTCTTATGTTTTATTGATGACTAACTGAGGTTAAGCATGACATTTGTTCCTGCTACATCAATCTCTGTGCGTTTATATTCCTATACTAAAAGAATTTTGTCCATGAAAAGTCCACATACACAAACATGAGAACACGCTGTTTTTTTTCAGTTGGTATTTGCTACTACATCAAATTTATAGAACAATTGCAATTCTGATATTATTGTCCATCAAAATGCTTGAAACGTCTCAAAAGGTTATCACATAGCACGCATGCATGAAGCTTCGGGCAAATTATATTTTTGACCGAAGAGATTGGTTGTTAGTATGAACGAAGTTGAGCAGTGCAGTCATGAATTACCTTATTCAGTGTGAGCTTCTGCTTTTAAAGATATCATAGAGGGAAGGATGAAGAGTAGAATGAAAACTGAAGGTGTTGATGTAGCTGTTATATTTGGAATTGAGGGTAAGTTTCAGCCTCAGAAACTTTTACATCATCCTTACGGGAGGAGGAATTATTGAAGAGATAAAGGAACAAAGTTAATCAGTCACCTTTCTTTACATGGTCTGGATTAACTTTCTTTATCTTGCTGCAATGCATGATGACTTTTATTGGGCTAATGGTGCAGTCTTGTGGTGATCTCTATATAAGAAGTAAATGAAAAGCATCTGTCTGCTTTTAAATCTGTAATGAAGTTCCTTGAAGATGACAAAATGGATGTTGCTAAGGTTCTCCCAGGACTGTAACTAGAGCTAAAGACTTGAAGTTTGAGAAAGATATTGCTGATCTCAATCAACAAAATATAATTGGGTGACAGAAAAGAAAGGCAGAGACTGATTGTCAAGGAATTTTATGAGTCAAGATCAGGAAAGCGTCACCCCTGATCTCCACTCCGGTTGTTGTGTTAGCACCAGCAAATAGCTGCTATGTATAACAGTTCGCTACAGGTAAACTTACTGGATGACGGATTCTCTAGCCATGTCAACGAGTACTCATCTTCCTCGATGGAACCATATGCTTACGACATTATTCTTTGCTCAACGGCAGGTACCATGGATACCAGTGGAGTTGGCTTGAAATCTGTTTATGTTGTTTCATCTGCAGGCTCAGTTTCAGATGATCGGATTGTTAATGTTTAGAAAACTCATGCAACCTATGTCTGGCTTGTATAAGTTGCTGTTGCTTCTAATCGTAGCCAACCTTTGAAGTACATCATCTTGATACTGTTATATTAAAGTACTTGAAGATGCTCTGTAAGCCCTGTTATTGGCTTAAGACTTTCAAGGATTTGACTATGCCTTAAGTTAAAAAGGTGAACAACCCCTTTAAGAACTTCAAAGTAATTTTCCTCGATTCCTATAATAACCATCCGCCACCGAGAGAGAGAGAGAGATTATGAATTCTAGTAAATTTGTTTTTCTAAAGCCCATGCCCAGCCTGGTATTGCTGACTGCCAACCCTAATGATAAAACAAACATTGTTTATCAACGAGTTCATTGGGATAATCATTCAAAAGTTAAAATCTTTATCAAACTTAGAAGCATAACCATGACAGAACTATTTGAACAAATAAAACACCAAGCTTTCCATTCCACTAAATTGTTGAATGTTTCCAAATAAGTTTGCAGTGTACGATCAGAGGAAGCAACAGAAACATAGACACAGGACTGAATAAAGGAGATGCATACCAGCACTACCTTGCAGGTTGAATCAAAAAGGTCTCTGAGAGGTTTTGTTGCCAAATATGGCTTCCCTTACTTGTGAACGACCTGGTGCATTTATATTCAAGAAATCTCTTACAGCTTTGTCCTCAAGACACAGTCCTTTTTTGCGCAGTTCTGCTACTAAATCCTGAGCTTCTTCCACACATTTCTCTTTGCATAACCGATCAACCAAACCCACAAAGGTAGCAACATTTGGAGAATGACCAGCCTCCAACATTTCAATACAAAATTCCTTAGCATCATCTAAGTGGTTGCACTTATATAATCCCTGAATCAATACTGTATAACTGAAAGCATTTGGTGTAATTCCATTGTTCTGCATTTTCCTAAAAACTCTCTTTGCATCATCAAACTTTTGAGCTTTGCAAAAGCCATCAACCACAGCTGTATAAACAACAACATCAGGAATGGTACCTTTCTCACGAATCAAACCAAAGAGCTTCATGGCTTCCTGTACAAGGCCGTCTTTGCAGAGACCATCAAGCATGGCAACTGCACTGGGTATCAAACCAGTTTCCTTCATTTTCTTAAAGATTTCCTTGGCATCTTCAGGTGCTGGAGGTTGACTGGACTTGGATGTTAACTTCTCTTCTTCCCCAGAAGCAAAATCAGCTGCACTATCATTGGTAGTAGATTCAGGATCTTGGTCATCCTTCTTCTCCTGGAAACCAAGCTTGAACTGATCAAGAAAAGCAGCATCCGAGAGACGACTACTTCTAGTTCTTGCATTTTGATTGGTACCTCCATCACCACTGAGACTTCTACTTCTTGGACTTTGATTAGTACCTCCATCTCCACTGAAACTTTTGCTCTTAGGACCTTGAATTTCGTAACTGGCACTAGTGGATGTTCTTCTAGGACCACTAGGAGGAGTACGACTAGGATGAGACTCTGATTGGGAAGTATCGAATTTGTGCAGTCTCTCACCTCTCAAACGTCTGCCTGCAATAGGCTCCGGCGGCATCTGGGTTTTCCCAGCTCTACATTCTTCTTCATCATCGAAACCAAAACCAGTACTTGACTCTCTCATGGAACTAAAGCGACATACTAACCGTAACAAGCAGTTTGGAGATGACAAATGATTCTTCTTCAAAATCAAAGATTGAGAGTATGCCATTGATTGATTGGTCGATTAACTGATCACTTTGATGAAGTAAAGGTTCTATGTCTCCTCAAAAACATAACAATCCCTTTTACTTATAGCTGCAATGACATCAAAATCTCAAAAGAAGAACACAATGAAGCATACGAACAATGAAATTGAATGAATAAAAAGCCAAGAATTTTGCAATATCCATGTATGTTTCTTCAACCACAGAAAACCACTCAACTCCATTAATCCATCCGAGAGCCATCATACCATAACTTAATAAAAAGAACGAATGCCCTGTGCTTGGCACAACAAAAAGATACGATTTTCACAACACAAATGAGTTGATTAACAAGAAACCCAATTTAAAGAAAGTAGGTAAATGAACAGAAAACCCCCTGAAATAAGAGAAATCGACATACCAGAAGCGATTGTGCAGCAGTCATCGAAGTGGGTTTTTGCCTGTCTTCACTGTTCGCTCTTGCTAGAGAGATGGCTCTGTGTGAAGTTTGGGGTTTTAGTTGGGTTTTGAACGGCCTTAACGGGCTCGTGGGTGGACTCTGTTGAAATACACCCTAACTTGGCACTGCGTACTATTAAAGAAATAAGAATAAACATGTAGCCTTTGTTTGGATGCTTAATTACACAAGGGAAAGGAAAGGAAAGGAAATCTTACATTTCCCTCTCTTTCCCACTAAATTGGTGGGAAAGGGAGGGAAATTATAAGATAAGAATAAAAATGGCCCAAATTTCATTTCCATTCCTCTCAATTCTCTCTCTTATTCTTGTCCAAACAATAGAAAGGAAGAGAAATACAATTTCTTTTCCTTTCTCTTCTCTTGGTTTCCCTCCATCCAAACAAAGGCGTAATAATATGTGTAGGTTTTAACCTAAAAGAAGAGCAAACACGTTAATCTGTAAGAAAAAAGAAAATACTATGTAAGACATTGTCTGAAACATAGTAAACATTACACACAGATTACAAGTTATTCAACTAAAAACGGACATGGGAAACTAGTAATGTACTATGTATCATCCGGTTTTCTGACAGATGTCAATGGGAAGATGCAATCTTTGGTAGTTGGTACAAGGGGTGTGATAGGTGTACCTGTTTTGTCTTGAGACTCTTAACTCGACATGACTTTACCAGTTCTGATGTTCACACGTGTGACATATCAGTAGTTTACTAGTTTCACTTGCCTTAGAACTATTGGTGCCTCTGTATAGTTTACAAAAAACAACGTTTGATTGAACTTTAGAACAGAAATTTCAACCCTGTATCTCTCTCTCTCAATAGTCCGCTGTTTTGATCAATCTATGTCCCAGGAATTCATGCTAGGATCATCTTTTCGTACTGTTCCGTGTTTATTTAGGTGATCTGATATCACTTCATGCCAAGTACTGCGCGCAAGTTAATTGTTATTTCCGAGTTTTGATTTCTGATTTTCCACCTTCTGACAGCACAGATTCATGCTCATGATCATCCTTTTATATTGTTCATATAGGTGACATCACAGATTCATGTTCTGACATTACACCTTCATGTACCTTTTTCTTGTCCTTTTTTACTATCATCAGTTCATGTTATATGTAGTTGTCTGCAAATGACAATATCTACATGTATAATGCTTTGCCTGCAGATTTTAGAATCTGTCTTCATAAGAAAGAGAAGGGCCATGGTTTCAGGCCATTCTTTGGTATTCGTTTAGCCGAAAGTTGTTGGACTCCACTTAGTATCCGATATCTCCATTTTCAGATGGTTGAGCTAGGAAAAATTGATATGTAGCAGACAACTGAGTAGCGTGAACAGGAATAGCATGTAATCGCTTTTCACAACCCTGTATCGACGTTGAAACATATATGATTACACTCCATGGTCAATAGATGACTCCTAGAAACAAAATTACACAAAAGATGCTTCTCTGTACTATGTATTTTACTTTCTGAGTTCCTAAAAATATCAACAGATGTTGGTACTTATTAGCCTATGCAACTTATGATGTAGGTAGCTAGTAATTTGATGTCCGAAATTTCCACACAAGAGGCTATATGTATTCCCCTGTTGTTACTGATGCCCTTGCTAAACAATACATTCAAACGCTGAGCACCATGGCTTGGTATCTGCATATAGGAAAATAAATGATTGGTTTAGATCTTCAATGACATCTCACCACTACGTACAATAAATCAAGTCTTATCCTAGTCTACCATTGGCACAATTCTGCTGGACACGAAAACTTGCCTTTATGATAGTTGCAGAAGAAGGGAAATAGGGAATTTCAGTGATTTGACCATTATCTGTCAGTAACTTCTTAGTTTCTATTGTATGCATAATAAGGGTCATTCTCAAGTTATGAACTTTTTAAGTGCCAATAGAAGGAAAGTATAGCAGATATGAGCTACCTTACGGGTTGAGTTCAGGCTGGATGACCTTTACACAATTTTCAGCTTCTGACAGTAGGAATGACACTCTCGAAAGCTTCTACGAGCAAAGCAACTTTTCTCTTACGAACTGGACTTAACTTGGATACGACCTGTTGAAGTGTGTGGTCAAGCATCCATTCATCAGAACTTTTCCTGTCTCCAGTGTCTTGGTGCCTTAAATGAACTGTTTCTGCTTCCATCTCAGGATCCAAGGGCAGGAACCGTGGCTCCTTTGGGTTGAATTTCTTCACTTTTTCCAATGCTTTGATAAACCTTTTAAGGAGGATCACTTTCTTGAGGTGGCTCCAGCTATTTTGCTTCTGTAGCCTGAGTTTATTTTCTGGCTCTGATGCTGCTGTTTTTGCGTTCTTTTGGTCAGTGGTGCTGTCAGAAAAAACCTGTGGTTCCTTTGTACCAGGTGAATGCTCTAGCTTGCTTCCATTTGATTCATCAAACCTCTGTTTGGTACAATCAGTTGAAGTCGAGGAGAAACCTTCCCCTCCTTCACCAGCTTTCTTTTCCTCATTATGATCGAGAAGTATATCGCTGCTGACTGATCGATCGTCAGATGAGTCATCTTGAATCTCTGGAAGAGGTATTTCATCAATTGCTTCTTCTACCAACCTTATGGCTTCTATCTGCTGAATTTCAAAATCATGTTTGCCTGCCTCAGGATTGTCCTTATATACGTCCTGGTTTGTTGCAGAAACATCCTCAGTTCTTTTAGAATTGTTCTCATCCATCAATCTGTTGGTGTCAAGACCTTTTTCTTCCTTGTTTTCTCCCTCAAGTATGCTCGTACTACCTGACACCATGTGCTTATAGATCAAGTACCAAAGCCTCATATGATTTTGTTTTCCCTCCTGCTTTTCATGTTCTATACCATTTGTGCAAATAGGCTCAGATTCTTCAAGTGGAATAAAATCTTGTGCTAGCTCATTTTTGGATTTGATTTTTTCCTCTTTGACTTCAGAAGTTTCTTCTTGTGGTTCAGAAATGGATAATGAAGAAATAATATTATCATATTCTGCTGAACCATTGAGATCTTTTTGAATTTCATATTTCTGGTCTTCTTGTCGATCATTAGTGAGGTGGATTTGATTACCAGGCTCATGACCATGGAATTCTGAAGCAGAAACTTGGAGCACTTGTCCATTACCTGGAACTTCTTCATCAGGTCCTAGGGAAAAAAGTGGACTTGGGGATGGCTTGTCACAGGATTTAGTTTCTGAAACCTTCACCAAATTGTCTTGGAAATCAGGTTGATCATCTTTAGCATCAACATGGTTTTCTAGGTTATGAAATTTGAAAGCAGCAAGATCTTCCTTCGAGTCTGTGGCAATGGCTTCAGAAGCAGATGTGCCCATTGTTGTCTCACCACAACCACTTGGTGGACTAATTTCTCTGGGGTTTGAACAAGACACTGCCTTCTCTGTGCAGAATACATCAGCTTGATCATTATGATTCTCGTTGAAACTTCTTTCAATAGATGGTCCCTTACGAAGCAATATTCCAAATTTGGTTTCTTTCACCTTTCCTGAGTTTTGCCCATCCGAGCTACTAGTTTGAGATGGAGTTGATTGAGGGGATTCTGATGCAAGAGACTGCAGTTGACTATGGATTTCCGGTAAAGGACTGACTGTTTCAAATGCTTGTACGAGCAAGGCTACCTTTCTTTTTTGTGCTGGAGCTAGTGTAGATATAACCTTTTGAAGTGCATAGTCTAGCATCCATTCCTCAGAATTTTTCCTCCCCAGTATGGTCTGATGACGCAACTGAACCTTTTCTGCTTCAGGATCAGGCTCTAAAGGCAAAACCCGTGGCTTCTGCGGACTGAAGTTCCTCACTTGTTCCAATGCCTTAACAAACCTCCTGAAGATGAGTATCTTTTTGAGGGTACTCCAGTTCTTAGGTGCTTGCTGGCTAGGCTTGTTTTGCACATTTGATTCTTCTTTCTCTTCTCCTGCGACACCAACCTTGTCAGCTTTGACCCTTATCTCTTCTGAATCGTGTAATGTGCTGGCTCTACCTGATTCAGATAAAGTTGAAACATTTGGATCTTCACCTTCTGCAGGTTCCTCTTTAGTAGATTGATCATCACAGGACTGGTCTGGAATTTCTGAAAGGATTCTATCAAATGCTTCCTGTACCAACTTAATGGCATCATGTTGGTAGAGATGAATCCTGGGACTGCTTCCTTCCTCATCTTCCACAGACATGTCCTGCTCTATTCCTGGTGAGTCCGAACAACATTCACTCCCATTTGTTCTAGGCAACTCAATTGCATCCTTACGGCGTTTCGCTGTTTCTGATTGATCAACTTGCAGTTGGCTTTTGTCTTCTATAGCAACAGTTGATACCATATGGCGGTATATGAGTCCCCACAAACCCATGTGCTTCTGTTTCTGTGCTTGAGTTTCACATGCTATACCTCCAGACTCGGAAACTGCAGTTGGTGACTCACAGCCTGGCACAGAATCTTCCTTTTTTTCTTCACAAGCTGCAATTTGTTCTTCAACTGGTTCGTCACTAGAACTAGTGAAAACGATACGATTTGTCAAAGTATTTACCTTTGAATCTCTTACACACTCGACTATCTCCAAACTCGGTACTTTGTCTCTGCTACCCACTTGATAGACTTCCCCACCTTCTGAAATTTCCTCATCCTTGTATTGACTGATGTCTTGGAGAAGTATAGGCGTCTTGGTTACATAATTCGATGTCAAACATGTTTCTGTTTTGATGCTTTTTTCTGCTTTAGGGGACTCACTGATTTCGTTGGATAGTGAAGAATATGATGCTTCATTAACAATGGTCTCAGCAACATCTGCAGAATTTCCAACTTGAATGCCTTCTTCATTCATATTGGCTTCTGGTTCGGTCATTTTCACATTTGGAGACCTCACTCTACACTCACTTGCTGCTTCAAGAACTTCAGAATCTCCACAAGAGGCCATTCGGCGAGTTTGACTTCCTTTCTTCCCACGACCGGAACGACTCCCTTCCGATTTCATGTTCTTTTGGTTCTTCAACAAACGCCGTCTCATCGACACAAAACGTTTCAATGAGGGCTGGTCGGAATGATGATGTCCGTGAAGCGAGCAGTAACTATACGGACAAACCTTCATAACAGAAATGCCTTCGGATTCAGTTCCTCCTGCTTCAAGCTCAAGACGTTTGGGAAGTTTGGGATCTTTGAGAGCAGAGGAGCAAGTGACCTTCTGTATGTTAGAATCCGAAACTTCAGAACCTTTCTTCACTGAAGCTCTCTTGTTTGTCAAACTACCCATTTTTGTCAGGACCTTTAAAGGTCTCAAACTAGATGTTCTACTTTTATCTCTAACATATTTACTACCAGAAGAATCAAACTTTGGATCTGAAATCATCGAATTACCAGTATTCTCATCATTACTACTCAAACCAGATTCAGAATAATCACAAGCACTTGCCTCATTATAGTTTGTTCTCTTCAAATAACCAGACAATCTGTTCCCAGACTTGATTGATCTCGATTTCTTGAGCTTCTTCTTCAAGTCAGTACCTCCAGATGGTCTCCTCACCAAAGGCCTCCTGAATCTTGAACTCGACAACCTCGTCAAGCTCTTTGAAGACTTAAAATCAGATTGCCTACTTAAAGTTACTGTCGATTTCTGCAGCAACAGAAGGAAAAAAAAAAAAAAAAAAACACTCAACCTTGATACTAAAATGCGAAGCTTGAGTTCCAAAATCCGAAACCAAGTTCATAACTGGAGGAGGACTTACCTGGAAAGTCTCCTTTTTGGCATCAGAAGAAGTAGTGTTCTTCATATAATTAGGTGATGCATCTGAAACTTCCATTGGTAGTGAGCTTGCAGACAAATGATCATCGTCGTCATCATGTTCAATCTTGGCTTGTGTAGTAGCAAGCTTCAAACTTGACAACCTGGTAAGCCTGATTGATCTCAACTTCTTCACTTTCCTCTTTGGGGAATCTGTTCCAACCATGATCCTGATAGCTTCCTGATCATATCTTGAAGACGACGATAAAGATGACTTACTGGTCATAGACAAGCTCGATGACGATGATGATGACGATTACGTAATGGAGCAGTCAGAATCTGCGCCATTTTCAAGCTTGGAAAGAATCATTCATTGAGGCTAGAGTTTCTAGGGATTGTCAAACAAGAGACAATCTGAAAATTACAAGAGACTTTTCTAGAATTCAGAAGTTGGTGAGCATGACATGCTTGAATCTGAGTATGGCTTCGTACACATTGACTAGTGGAATCAAAAAAAGAGCCATTGACTTGTCCCTCGTGAACACAAGCCATGTGGAAGAGATTCATATTATTTTAAGATGAAAAGAAAATTCCTAAAACTTTCTTTTGTCATTATTAAGTAAATAATTCTTATTAAGGCACTAATGAAAGATTAAGGGTGTTATGAAGCAATATTTCAAAAACTATACGGAAAATTAAAATAGTAAGATATGAGGTTCAAGGTTTAAAAGGTTCAATTGAAATCAAACTACTATAAAATCAGTTAAAGATTAAATAAAATTAAGGAATTTAAAATATGATTGAAAGAAAATTTGAAGTTTAATTAAAAAAAGAGATTGCTAAGTGAAAATTAATTGATTTATTTTAATTTATAAGAATTTGTTATTTTATAAAAAATGAATAATTGATTAATAAATTGATTGTTTTTAACAACAAAAATTATTAAAGTAAACTAAACTTGAAAGTTAAAAACTGAACCGAAAAATTAGATGGCTCAAGGTTTTTACGAATGAACCAACCGAACTAATGTATGTAACAAATTTGCATGAATTAAAAACATTCCCTCCTTTGTTTCTTCTTATAAGATCATACATTGATAGTCATATCTATGAATATATAAAATTTCATTAATTGGTTATACATTTAAAGATACAAAATTTATGTCACACAAAAAGACACTTTGTATCATATAACTCAAAAAAGTACAATTTGATTATATTATAAAATTTTCATTGAAGAATGACCAATGTGTTATTAATTTAATGATAGAAAATAGAATTACAATTTGTATATAATTATGTCTTCTGATTAATATAAAAAACACAAAACTATTTACTATTGCATAACTATCAACTAACTTAAAAATGAAAAATATATTATTATTTTATAAAATACCATTAAAGAATGACCAATGCGTTGTTAATTTAATGAAAAAAAAAGTAGACTTACAGTAGGTATAGAATTATGTTATACAAGTAATATACAGAAACACAAAATTGATAAATATAACCAATGACTAAAAGACTTGGCCGTTCTGGCCAGTTTAACCGTAAAAATTTTGAATCGTTTAACTTTTTGGTTCAATTTTTAACTTTACAATTCGATTTATTTTAATAACTTTTGTTGATAAAAATATTCAATTTATTAATTAATTGGTCAATTTTTGTAAATAAATAAAATAAATCAATTAATTTTTATTTACAATCAATTTTTTAATTTAACTTCAAATTATTTGATAGGTAACGTCAATCTCTTTTAATCATATTTCAATTTCTTTAATTTTATTTAATTTGAATCGATTATGATGGTCTAATTCATGTTGAACATTTTAAATTTTAAACTTGTTATCTTATTAGTTTAACTTCTAATTCGATTTTTAGAATAATGATGAAAACATAAAATAATGAATATTAATTTGGTATTAACCAACTCAAAAGAGTTTTTTTTTTTAATTTTATAAAATTTTAATTTAAGATTTACTAATGACTTATACGCGGGATTGTCCCTATCAACATGAAGTTTCTTGGACAGATACTACGGACTAAACGTGCCTTTTGATCACTCACAATTGGACGGTCCTGATTTCGACACAGATTGAGTGTGCGACCCTATAACTCGACACAAAACCGCGTAGAGTTGATGCGAGTGGGGCCCACTCACACAATCCTCCCGCTGAGCGATTGTCGGAGATAAGACGGTGATCTTGGCCTTATGCTGCTTTTAGAGATGTACGGTTCACGTGGATAGTTGTTGAGGTGGGACCCTGTGAATTTTAAGACAGAAAGACACGTGACCTCTTTTTCATTTGACTTACTTTCAAACAAGATAATCATAATTTAGCATTTTAAAATACTATATTTAATATAATTATCAATTTTAATTATTTTTTGGTGATGCTAAGTTAGATATGTATAATTGTACATAAATTTAAAAAAACCAAAAAATCATTTAAAAAATTAAAAATATTTTTAAAATATTCAATTATAAAAATAACAATTGATTTAATTTTTTTAACGTGTTCAACCATTTCTTTCATTTTTTATCTTTTTAATTAAATTAGAAAAATTTTATTCGATTTAGTTCAAAATTAGATTCTCTGTTTAGTTCAGCTTATGCTATTATAACTTTTATTAGTAGAGCTTTTTTTGTATATCTTTTCTGATAAAAACTATTCTAAAAAGTTAGTTAACTATTTGGTTGTTATTTAAAAATGAACTTTTTTGAATGAGTTTCATACAATAGTTTGTTTGACAACATAAATAAAAGATACTTTTAATTTTAACCATATTTTATTTTATAATAAAAATTATTTATACATATAAAAATTATTTAAAGTATATTAACAATATGCAAAGCACAATATATTAATTATTATATAATTTTAAACCATATAAAACATAAATAATATATATATAACCCAATCTTTTATATAGATATAACATAAGTAAAACTAGTATAAAAATAAATGTTAAAATATATAAAAAGTCAAATAATGTTATATAAATTCCAAAATGAACGTAAAGATGAGTTTGTGGGTATTGTGAGAATTATTTGTAAAACATAAGATAAAAGGGACTACAAAATAGGCTCATTAATTGATCTGAAAATTTTAACTGAAAAGGTACTTTTTTGAGAAACTCCAAATTTAAGCTTCTTAAAGAGTTGTATTTTAACTGCCAAAAAAGTCACATCTATTACAAAGATATTTTTGCATTTTACAATCAAATACTCATTTAAATAAAAAGACTTATGTGGTAAAGAAAGGTGCTTATTAACCTCCTAAAAGCTCATTCAAACAGACACTTAAATTAATTGAATTCGAGACCAATTTAATTATAAATTTAAAAATTAAAATTAAAACGACATTGTTTTACAAAATTAAATTAATATATGTTGGTCTTTTTTAAAGTCGCTAAAAAAGCAAAGCTCAAAATTAATTAATTGAAATCTTTAAATCAAGGCCCAATGGACCGAGTTTTGTTTCCCATCACATCTTTCAGCCCATTTCGAAACTAATTGCTTGAACTTCCCGAGTGTTTAGTCGATCCAAATTTGATTATTTTAATTAAATTTGTCATTTAATTTTAAATTATTAATTTAGTAAATAAATAGTCAAAATACATATTGTATAAACGTTTATGTGCATTTACTAATTTATTTATATCATTCATAAAATAACAGTTAAAAAATAAAGGCTGAAGTTAGAAATTCATCATTAAAAATTTAACAAATTATTTTTAAAAATTTAATACATAAATATTTAAATTTATCCTTAACGTTAATATAATAATTTTTAAAAGAAAATTAACATACGATAAAAAGGACTTATTCATATAATCATTTTTTATAGAATCTATTTTTATAGTTAAAATATTATTTATAAATCATAAATATTATGTGCTTCCAATAAAATTTAGGTTGTTTGAACTTTAAGTTAGACTTAAGTTTGAGATAACAATTCAAAACTCATCCTAACTAGATAATTTTTTTATTAAAAATGCCTTGAATTTAAAAAGTACACCATAATCATGTTTTAAAAATCGAATTGGATTAACATCAAAACTTTGATCCGATCAATTTTTGAATTCAGTATTTTACTTTTCGGTTCAATTTAATTTAATAATCTTTGTTGTTAAAAATTGATTAGTTTATTAATTAATGAAATAATTTTTATAAACTGATCAATTTTTATAAACTAAAATAAAATGATTAATTTTTATCTAACAATTTTTAAATTAAATATCAAATTTTTAATAAGCAAAAGTACTATTTTTTAGTCATTTTTTTAAATTTTTTAATTTTTAATCGATTTTATAACGAGTTAATACTAGTTAAAACTTTTAAACTGTATACCAGTTAAACTTTCGATTCGATATATTTTTATAAAGAAATTAACTCGAGAGATCGTGCCTATTACCATTCCTAAAATTTAAGGATCAATCCATATGTTTTGTTCAAAAACAAATGTTCGCAAAAGAACCGAAAGAAAAATTTTATACATTTATGTGATGAGCTAAAATGCTTTCTCTAGTTCTATCATTTTGACTGGGCTCTTTTCTTTGGCGTTGCCTGCTGGTTCATTTGGAAGTGATGAAACGCAAGTATTTTCGATCCTGCTTTTAATTGCTCCCCCGAAGGTATGCTCATTGTCCTGGACTACAGCGATTGGATTATCAAAGCTCTTTCGTTAGCTAATCGGGTTTTCCCCGACTCGAGGCTTCCTCGGGGTACTCTGGTGGGCTGGGCAAAACTCCGTGAGGGATGGAATAAACTGAACACAGATGACACTGCCAGCGCTGGGTCGCTCCAGACCGCAGCTGGAGGTCTTTTGAGAAATTGCCATGATCTTTGATGTGGTGACTTTCTTCATTATCTTGGACGTTGTACCTCTCTCGAGGCCGAATTATGGGAGGTTCACACAGGGCTCAACTTGGCGTGGGATAGTGGCTATCGCCGCGTGGTTGCGGAAGTGGATTCGCTTGAGGTAATCAACATCCTCTTCCTATCCAGTGCCACCTTGACTGACATCTTTTTTTTGTTGACAGGTATACGAGGGTTGCTCCACTGACCGTGGGAGGTCCACTTCCAACATATCTATCACGAAGGTAACTAGTGTGCTGATCTCTTCACCTCTTTAGCAGCTGCATCCAGGCCGAGCCTTCAGTACTTACGAGACTCTGCTTTTCGATTCGTCTGGACTGCGCCATCCTCGCAGCTGCCGCTCAGGCATCCCCGCCCATGTGACTCTGCTTTTCGATTCTTAATATTTTAGCTTCCCGTGTAATCCAAAAAAAAAAAAAGCTTTCTTTCCTTTTGTTTTATTAAGAAGCATCGCAATCATAGGCCTTGTTTGGTAAAGAGCTGATAAGCTCTTTTTTAGCTGTTTGACTCATTTTAGCTTATTGACCTTATGAAAAAGCTCTTAGAAGTGTTTGGTTCTTAGCTGGTTGGGTTGGCTGATTCAACCCAACCAGCTAATTTCGG
>JANIJH010000003.1:1727130-1742626 GCA_024520975.1 Erythroxylum areolatum
GCATGCTTCTTTCTTTGATAATTTTATTTGCTCCTTCTAATGTCTACGTTTTGCCTTCCCTCAAATTAATTGTTGTTGCGGTCTTTTTCAATTAGAAATAAGTATAATTCTTACGAATTAAACAAGACCCATTAAAAATGCAGATTAAGATAAACTAAACAATTTAGTAGGAAAAATATTTATAAAACTCAATAATTAATCCAGAAATTAAGGGAAAAAGCTATAAAATTTAATAAGAAAATGCATCCAACAATTATGTACCAATTTTATAGCAGTTTAATACCGATCGAATCTTTAAACCTTAAACATTTTATTTGAACGGTTCAATATCTAGTCTGATTTTTAAAATATTATAAATTTGAAATAGAAAAAAATAATTAATAAACAGACCAAAATATTCATTAGTTTAACGAACTACATCATCATCATTGTCATTATAATGATGATAATGATAATAATAATTATTGTTATATCTAAATAATTATGTGAATTCTTTAAAAATGTTTTTTTCCATCATTTTCTAAGTTTTATTTTATTCTCAACTCATTTGAAATAAATAAAAATAAGCACTGATGAGATTTAACAAGTAAATTCTTAGATTATTTTGTATATTTTTTAATTAATTTATTACTAATCAGAGACAGTCTTGTCAACGAAACAATCACCCCGACAGTCTTTATTAATAAGTACGAAGTACGGATATTGATTATTAGTCTGAGTCTTTATTAATAACTAATGAGTACGGGTATTGACTATCCTTCATTGCCAACAAAAAAGTACGGGTATTCACTATTAGTCATTGCCAAATTGTACATGGCTAATGAATGTTATTACTCATTGCCAACGAACAAGTACGGGAATTGTCTATTACTCATTTCAGTTAATAAGTACGGGTATTCGCTATTACTCCGTACCAAATTCTAAATGACTAATAAATGTTATCACTCATGGCCAACTAATAAGGACGGGGTATTGACAATGGCAACGAGTAGTGGTCAATACGCTCTTCTCCGGAAGTGCATCCGATGCCTACTCTTATCCATCGGAAAAGATTCATTGTATTCATTGAAAAAGATAAATAATTTTAATTAATTTATCTATTAATTGTACTGGTAATGAGCCCGGCTGGATTGGCCCGAAGATCCGGTGGGAAATGGACCACTGGTTGGTAGGTCGACCCTTCTCAATTTAGTAATATTTAAAAATAATTAAAAAATGATGTTATTTTATTAATTTAGGATATGCCTCAGGACTGAATCAAGCCTAGACAATACTAACCCGAGCTCGACCCATAGTCCAATCAGGCTCAAAAATCCCGACTCATAGCCTTTTAGTCCAAAATTTTCAATTCTCACACATTCTAATTAATAAATTATTTTTAAAATTTTATATTATTTATTTATGTCTGAACATTTTAATTTAAAATTTTGTTTTAAATTATTATTATTATTAAAAATAATAAATTATATTTGTCAAATTTTAGCCTTTTCATTTATCTCCTTATATTTTAATTAATTTTTAAATTATTATTTGTTAAAAAATAATTATTTTTATTAAATTGAATTATTAATTAGTATATATAAGTAATTTTGCTTGAAATAATTTAAGAATTTGTTAAAATAATATTTAAACTATAAAAATATGTTTAAAGGATATTGAAAAAAGTTAAAATAAAATTAGGGTCCTTTCTATTGACTTTCTTTAAACATACTTAAACTTTTACGAGTCTTTAAATAAATAACAATATAAAATACAATTTTTTTTTATTATTATTTAAAAATTTATGTTAGATTCAATCTTAGTATGAATTATTAGATTTATTATTAGTTTATTATATATTAATAGGCATTACTTATTCTTATTATTTTTACTTCTTATTTATTATATACAAGTTTTATAACAATTTAATACCGGTCGAATCTTTAAATTTTAAATCTTTTCTTTGATAGGTTTGATGTCCGATCTAATTTTTAAAATATTATAAATTTAGAATGATAAATAAATAACTAACAAAAAGATCAAAATATTCATTAATTCCACTAACTACAACATCATCATTATCATCATCATTATTATTATTATAACTAAATAATTATATGAATTATTTAAGGATATTTTTAGTTAATATATCTTCACTTTTATTTCCAACCCACTTAAAAAAGATAAAAAATAAGAGCTAATGAATTTAACAAATAAACCCTTAAATTATATATCTTATATCAGAATAACTTATTACTAAAAATAGATAAAAATGGACGGTCATTCCAATGAACCACACGCGTTTAGTCTTTATTAATAACTAGTAAGTTCGGGTATTGATTATTAGTCTTAGTCTTTAGGAACGTATTCACCTATATTGAAAAATGTTGTATCCTTATTTCCTTAACATCCTAACGTATTTATTAATTGAGAGAGATAAAAAATAAATAAGTTTGATATAAAGAAGAATAGAGGCACAACAATTTCCGAAACAGACGAAATACGTTGCGTGTCTTTATTACTAACTAACGAGGACCGGTATTGACTATTCTTCAGTGCCACCTGGTATTAACTATTAATCGTGAATGTCATTACTCATCGCCAACGAACAAGTACGGGTACTGACTATTACTCACTGCCAAATTCTAAATGACTAATAAATGTTACTACTCATGGCCAACTAATAAGGACGGGGTATTGACAATGGCAACGAGAAATAGGCTACACCCTCTTTTTCGATAGAGGTGTATATTGTTTCATTTTTATTGTTTAACGATATTCTAGTACTATAAGAAAATAACATAATAGCGACAAAAGTTTAGTGGCTGAAATTTTTTGTCGGTAATTACCGATAAAAAAATGATGTGTCAGCAATGTCACGTGGAAAATAAAACGACGTTGTTTAAGTTAACTTAAAAACTTCTTCACTTGTTGAAGAAAACGACGCCGATTTTATTTAAACGAAATGACGTCGTTTTTCCTATTTTTGTAAACGTAAAAAAACATAACTAAAACGACGTCATTTTGGGATAACAAAATGACATGTTTTCCAGTTGGTGGTATAATATTTATAACTTAACAAAAACGACGTACGTTAAGTGATAAACATTTAAAACATAACCAAAACGACGTTGTTTGGTTTTTTAACCAAAATGACATTGTTTTGGTTACGTTTTAAACCATCCGAACCCTCCCACCCTGCGCTCGCCTGCGTCATCTTCCTCTCCTCGGTCGATTTGCCGCCTTCGTCTGCTTCCATCTCCGTCATCTGGAGTTGTACTGTCGTTGTGGAGGTCTGGCATTACCAGCGTCGTCTTCTCTGACGATCTTAACAGAAGGTATTGTTCTCTTCTCCTTACTCTCCTTTCTCCGATGAATAACAATCCGTGGATGATATTTTTGGTTCATATAGAGTTTGTGTTTAGTTTTGAATGTTAATAATGAGCTATGTATTTGTTGGAAAATAATGGAAAAAATTAGAAATTTGTTTTGAATTAGGGATAAAGAGGTTAATGCATACCAAGTGTTTAACAAAATGCATAGTGTTTGATATCCATTATTTTTTTTTGTAAATAATTTGTTTTTGTGTTTTTGTACTTATTTCGGTATGAGAAAACTTCATTTATAAAAATTGGATACTAAGATCGTTTTTTGTTTAAATATAAATAATATATATTTGAGGTTTAAATATGGATAATATATATTTGAGTAAGCTTCAATTTGTTCTCTTTACCCTGTAATGTTAAAGTTTATATTTTAATCTCTTCATTTAGAAAATAATTTTATTTTTTGCTCAAATAAACGATATTACTTTTAATTATATTATTATAATTTGTTAAGAAATATTCAACTAGTCTTTATCAATGGCAAAATTGTTTAGTGAAACACCAAATCACAACCAATTCTTAGATTAATGAAATAAAACAAGAATATAAGTAGAATATTAGAAAGAATGCTAAGTATAAGGATCAAATTACAAGTTTAGGCTATTCTAATAATTGTTATATGTAAGTGAACATAAACTACAAATCGAGTATAATTGGAAATATTATAACTTAAGACGTGTCAATTAAATAAGACTCTAATATTACACAAAAAATATTTAATAAAAAGATTAATTTAATTATATATTTATAAGTAGGTCATGTATAAATTTTTATATTCTTTTTATGCTCTTCTTTATTTAATGAATGACAATCCATCATGAAAATCTCTTTATCTTGCTATTACTCAGCATAACTCTTAAACCTATGCTTTATATCTGTAGTTTAAGTAGGTTGATGTAAATTTGTTATCTTTTATTTCATTTAAAAAATCTTATATGGATTAATTAAATCAAAATAATGATTTAGAATTAATAAATAATATTTTTACTTATATGTAATATCTATTTACATAATATTAATTTATATATAATATATGTTAATATATCAATTTTCATCTTCTTTATAAAAGCGATCTTCAAAGAATTGATTTTATTGACGCTTATAAGGAAAGTATCTTAAGTTTTATCAAACAAAAACAAGAATAAGTACAAGAACAAAAATAAATGCAAGAACAAATTGTTTTTGTAGATAAGATCATAAGTTATTAAAGAACCTAAAACAAGAGTTTCTCTAAATACAAAAAATAACAAAATGTCTAAGTGTACTTGATTAATCAATATAGTAATCTTCTATTTCTTTATATCCATAAAATAACATATTATAGACATAAAGGCTAGAAAAATTGTAGAAAAATAGAGATGGGGATTGTGAAATTAAGATTACGGATTTTGTTTGGTAAAACAATTTAATTAGTTTAAATATTTAAGATTAAGGATAAAAATAAAATAAAAGTATTTTATTGTTGATTAGAATTGAGAATATCTTGATGTATTGATTATAATTGACAGTGTATGAGTTACAAATTGGTTTACTTGAATTGGTAATTGCGTAATTATAGATATTGCAATGTAAATGTAGGCTAAATCGAGAACATACATATAGTTTGGAGACTCAATATGAGTTGTGATTATTAGTCGATATAGAAGTGTATTATTTTTTGCAGAATTGACTCTCCTTTCAAAAGGGAGATGTCCATTTTATAAGGAAAACTCTGCCAAATTTTCAATAAGATCCTCGTAAAATGTGACATCATCGTTTTTAAATTAAAACAAGAGCTCCTTAATATTAAATGATGATTTAACTAACACAGTATAGTTAATGATCTTGCTTGATTATAATATTTCATGGCAATTGATATGATATATTTCCCGCTTTCTAACCTGTGAACAAATTTGTTCTTGGTTGTAGGAACTCATTTTTTTGTATGCATTAATAACATAAATATTAATAGATTATAATTATCGAATTTATTCCTTTTAATTTCAGAAATATTTTTACTGGAATTCTGCTATTGACGGGGTTATACATAGTGTACGGGAGTCGCGAGCTCGTACACATTATTGCAACTTTATTGGTGTGATATGTAAGGTTAGTGTACGACCGTCTTATATTTTTGAGGCCATATGGAGTCGTTGGCAGAAGTACTGGACATCACCTGAGGCAATGATCATCTCGGAGCATAATTCGACCAACAAACGTGGTAGCCCAGGGGGAGATGGTCTTCCTGTTCATATGGTAGGATCAATTACCCACCACGAGTATGCAAAGAGACTTGTAAGTATATAAATATTACACTTATATTCTCATTTTTTACTTTGTTGTATTTCGATTTAAATTGATGTGTGAATGTTGTGATGAAAATACGTGTAGTATGGATAATGATCATGACTGTGTTGAGTAATTTGTTGCTGCCATATATGACTGTGTTGAGTAATTTGCTTTGTTCAACACGGGGTAATATCATAAAAGCAGAGGAGACTCTGTCGATATTTTTATAAATTCTAGTTTAACTTATAACATTTTATTGTTATGTAGGAAAAATCTATGGGCACAAGGCCTATACCCCGTCAGTTGTTTTTACATACCCACACTGAGAATCATGACAGTGTGACATTTGTCAACAACTAATGTAGAGAACTAAATGTATGTGAAATTAATGATTTAATATTCATTCTTAATAATTATCACTTATTAATTATAATATAAACATTGCCTCCTAATATGATCAAATACATCAAACAATTCAGCAACGTTCTCAAGAAGAACAAGTTGTTGATGAGAGTCAGGTATATTTTGATGCAGTGGTAGTAGGGACAGTTGTGGAAGGATCTTCGGCCTAGGCTCATTTAGGAACACATATTATTCACAGTCCTCTATGTTTGTTACAACAGCATCTACTACACGGCTGACAGTGGAATGCATCCATTACCTTGAGTGCACAGTGCAGACCTTGATGGACGTAATAACTAAGCTCCAAAATGACACGGAGCAGTTGAGGGGGAGGGATAGAGACTCAGACCATCCACGTTCATTAGGACAATAGGATTGCTGTTATCATTTTGTTTTAATTTATGTACAATTTAATGTTTTTATTATCAGTTAAAAAATCTTTTCCTTTATATGATCAATTAATTTTCTGTTTAAACAAAATCAATATATAAATAAATCAAAAAATTATGCATGGATAATTTATAGTTGTTGACATTGAAATCAAATTTGACGTCGAGATTTTAAAAACAATTTCCATTCAATAAGTCATTTATAGAGAGTTAAAGGTGACCTTAGCAAGTGTACAGGAGCTTCGAGCTATGGATTAAGCAATTGGGGTTGCATTTCAAGAGGAAAAATCATTATCGACGGAAATACGCTTCCATTGCTAAATTATGTTATATTTACCGACGGTTAGAGGTAAACTGTTAGTATATGTCTAATGTTTTTCACCGACGGAAAAGGATATCAAAAAAGACTCGAATAATCTAACGATGGTTATTGACAAACCGTCGGTATACGTTTACATTTTTCACCGACGGTTTATCATAAACCGTTTGTATCTACACCGAAAGAAGCGTTCTTTCCATCGGCAAATATACCGATGAAAACTAGATTCCATCGGAATAATTTACCGACAACGGTTTTAGCAGTGGAAGTGTCTGTCGGTCAAATCCGTCGAAAAATTATATTATCGACGGAATGTTAACGTGTTCTGTCGGTAATTTCCGTCGATGAACACCCTTTTTCTTATAGTGTGACTTATCTTATCCACATATTTATGTAGGTCACATATAAATATGTAGGTAAGATAAGTTAAAACAGCGTTGGAATAATAAAAGTGGAATAGGTGATCTGATCCTCTTCTCCAAAAGCTCATGTGAGGCCTACTATTATTCGTTGAAAAAGATTATATATATATATATATATATATATAATGTTAAATACTATGAAAGTCATGAAGTGCTTGAAAACAAGATTTTATCTATGAATAATCATGTTAAAGGATTGAGTCTCACTTAAACGAACCTAAGTGAAATTGTCATGCAGAGTTATAAGCATAACTTGTGGTGGAAGTTTGGTGTTTAGAACACCTTTGTAATAATTGATAATGGTCGAACCCAAATTTTTTAATTCTCGAGCTTGAGTTTAAATAATTTTTAAACTTGAGTTTGATCAAACTTGACTTAAGTAGTTAACTTTTGCGCTAACCTAGGTCTAATTAATTTACCATGATTGGTTAAATATAGAAAATTTTATTAAGGTAGAACTTATATTGAGTTAAAGCTCAATTAAACTTTAGTTAGGTAATTGAATATGGAACCAATTTTTTTACTTTTTTTTTTATCATTACTCTCATTTCCTTTATCTAAACTTTCCATAGTTTAGAAATTATCTAATTTCTTTTATCATTATCTAATTTTTATCTAATTGAATTATCGCATTTCTAGAAACTACATTTCTAAGTCCACATTTGAATTTAACATGATGTTTGGTTCATCTGTAAAAATATATAAAGAACATAATGGTGATTTTTTAGAAATAAAATAAATAAAAATAGAATATAATATGTATTATTTAGTTAGTTTGTTCTTAAAAATTTCTAATAATAATGTAATACTAATGTTTGATTTAAAAATATAAAATTGTAATATTTTGAAAACTGGACTAAACTAAATAATTCAACTGAAATAAATATAAACCTATCTAATTTCTAATCCGATTTGTAACATATAACCTTTCTGATAAAAGCGCGGCCGGTTAATTAATAAATCACCCAGCTTGCAAGAAGATCGGTAGTTTTCTTTAAATACCGTCTTATACAAGTGGGACCCACAGTCTTTTTAAACATGTTGGATCCACCAAAAATTTCTTTCTCCCCTCGTCTTACCGTCCATAGGGACCACCACGAATTTTTCACCAAGTTTTTTTTTTTGAAGGTGATTTTTCACCAAGTTATTTTTGAGTTTTGATAAAATACATTATCGATACAGGAAAGTTGAGATTTAATGGGTACATTCATAGTTTTTTTTTAATTTTTAGTCAATTTTTTTCAATTTTCATACATGCTAATCAATAAATTATAATTTTAAAATGTATATTCTTTATTTATGTCTTTACATTTTATTTTTATTTTTTTCATTTTAAATTATTAATGTTAAAAAATAATCAATTATATTTGTCGACAATCCTGTCACCTTCTCTGTAAATGTGCCGGGGTAAAACTACTCAATTACGATTAAGTAGCTCATTGATGCCCAAGACGAGCGGATTAAGAGACTTGGTGCGGTTAAAGAAGACTAGATACCACTTGAGAATCTATTTCTAATTCCACCTTTTGAAATCCTAAATCCCAGGTCAAATTTACCCCTAAATAGACACCCCAAAATTCTGCTGCTACTGAGGAATATCGACCAAGATTCTGGACAAAACCCCTAGCCAATCACCAGCGCTGTCTCGAAGAAGTCCCACTACGGTGGCTAGTCCGGAAGAATTTTTGCGCGCCCCATTTGTGTTCAGTTTAACCCATCTGGGAGCAATACTCCAACCAATTAATTGCTCCTGTCGAGGTCGGGGCCCCCTGAGTGGTCGTACTTTGCCATTCCGAAGCTTGGTGGATATGGTGAACATATTCCAAAACAGTGGTAGCAGGAGAGACTGGCCAGGAGAATTGGGCCTCGAAAAGGGACCGGTTTTCCTAGGACCATAGAAACTAGCAAGCTGTACCGAATATGAGAGACCAATCAAGGCCACTGATTTGTCGATGCATTTGGAGGTTCACCTGGAGTCAATCGTACAGAGAAAGGTCAAAAAAATTAGGCAAGATTACTTGCAAAGGGAAAGTGTATCATAGCCTTCTCGCTGCGGGGCAGTCTCTCATAATGTGGATGGAGGACTCGTTCGTTTGACATTGATGGCACTCGGCAGTCGAAGTCAGGTGTCGGCGAAGCCGTTGCTGATTAGTTAACAATCGGTTATGAGTAAGTAGCTAGAGGAAGGATTGGATGCGTTGAGGGCCGGCCCAGTGCTATAGAGTCATCCAGTGGGTAGGAGCCTCCTGGGGGGCTTGTTCCATAATCATAGTATAAGCGGTGGCTGTAGCAGAATGTCCGGAGTCCGACATCCCCCAAGTCAGCTTATTTGGCCCTAAGTGGGGCTTGGGTGGCAAAATAACTGCAATGGACATGCAAATAAAATGAGGAAGTAATAATTGGAATTTATCCCAATGCCAATTACCTGAAGTGTTGGTATATTGCTGCACTCTCAGATCTAAGTCTGAGTGGGGGATAGGAGCGAGCACGTGGGAAATGAGCGATCCCAAGTTTGCCACCCATGGATCCAACCAGAATCGTGCCATTGAGCCGTCACATACAACCCATTTTATGCCATGAAGGATGTGGTGCCAAATAGCTTTGATGCTCTTTTAGATCATGGAGCTACCTGCTGCATGTATGGAGGTGGGCAGGTTGTTAACATCAAAGTTATATTTAGCAGAAAGAATTTGAACCCATAACTTGTTCGGCTACGAGATCAGAGTCCATCCAAGTTTGGTTAACAAAGCATCATTGGTTTCCCTAATTTTGCGAATACCCAAGCCCCTCAGTTCTTTTGGTTGGCAGACTTTGTCCCAGGCGACGAGATTAACTTTTCTAGCGCCTGGGGAAGAGGCCCACAAAAAGTTGCACATAATTTTTCTAAGTCATCACAGAGTCGTCTGGGTAGTCGCACCGTCTGCATCATATAGAGGGGAAGCGCGGAGATGACTGCTTGAGTCAGAGTGGTGCATCCAGCAAGTGATAAAAGATTTACAGTCCAGCCCGAGAGACATTGTCAAACCTTATCGAGGATGAACTGGTACGTGCTTTTGTTGACTCTTGCATGTAACAAAGGCACTCCAAGGTAGTTGCCTAAGTCGGTAATTTGCTTAAAGCCCAATTCTCTACTCAATTGTCGGGCGCTGTAATGATGGACATTCTTGGAATAATAGCAGTGAGATTTCTCTTGACTGATCTTTTGACCAAATGTGTTGTAGAACAGGGCCAAGATATCTTGGATAACCCGGGCTTGATCGAGAGATGCTTTGGAGAAAAGGATGAGGTCGTCTGCAAAAAACAGATGAGTTAAAAGGGGACCCCTGTGGCTTAATTTAATAGGTTTCCATTTTCCTTGTAAAACCAAGTGGTGGATCAGGTGGCCGAGGCGTTTCATGCACAAGACGAAAAGATATGGCGATAACGGATCTCCTTGGCGGAGACCTTTGGAGGGAGCAAATTCCTCACTAAGTTCTCCTCCCTAGTTAACTTGCGCGGTTGCTATAATAACACATTTCATAATGAGAGAGATCAGAGAGCTAGGAAGGCCTGCATCTATGAGATTATCAAGGATGAAGTCCCAAAAGAGTCAATCATAGGCTTTTTCAAGATCTATTTTTATAGCTAGAAAGCGTTTTTTTCCTTATTTTCCTTCTCATGGTATGGATTATCTCTTGGGCTACGATAATGTTGTCTACTATCAATCTCCCCAGAACAAAGCTGCATTGATTAGGGGCGACCAGATCATCTAGAAGGGGTTTCAGTCGGTTAACAATGATCTTGGACAGTCCTTTGTAAATTACAGAACACAAAGTGATCAGTCTGAATTGCATGATCAACTTAGGTAAGGGAATTTTTGGTATGAGAACCATAAGAGTGTGGTACAGTTCGGATTCTCAAATTTTGTGTTGAAAATTTTTCTGCATAAAACTGATCAACGAAGGCCCTAATATGTCCCATTGAGATTGGAAAAATAACGCAGTAAAGCCGTCAAATCCCGGGGCTTTATTAGGAGCCATAGTGAAAAAAGCATATTTAACTTCCTCGGGTAGGAGAGGGATTTCAAGATCAGCAGTCGCTCGGGCGGAGAGAGGGAAAGCATCCTCTGAGATTAAGCGGGGTTGAGGTTTTAGAATCATCCGTATACAACTTTTCAAGGAAAGTCTTTGCAAGATGACGAATGGCAATAGGGTCGGAGTGAGCTATCCCAGATTCATTTGTAAGGGAGACTATGTATAATTTTTGTCTTTTGGGAGTCGTGACCACATGGAAGTATTTAGTATTCCCTCCCTGTCAGATCTACTGGCATCTAGATTGTTGGTGCTAGTAGAGTTCTTCTTGATAGAGCACATGTTCCAGTTTGGTCTGCAGAAAATGTTCGAGCTCGTGAAAAGAATCGGAATCCTCATCCTCCAACAATTTTTGAATGCCCGTTAGTAGCGCCATGAGTTTTGATACACAAGATCTTCACGAGGAGGCAAGTGTAGAGTATACTTGTCTCTGTGTATCACTGACAGGCTACATTATTCAAGACTTAAACTTTCAGGAGGGAAGGAGTTTTGGTGAATGCTATCGCTTACAACTAAATATAAAAAGAAACCAACTTCCTGTAACACAAGTTAATGTAGTAATGGAAAGTGGGGATCGTTCCCATGAGAAATTCAGACGTTAGTAGCTACGCAATAAAGGGGGTTGTAATTGTGAATTAAACAGAATTTAATTGGAATATTATTGAAGCAATAAATAATTTGTTATTCTGTTATTAAATTGATTGGTTAGATTTTATTCTTATTCCCTTTTGTCAGCTAGCAAAGTTTGTTACTAGAGTTAGTTAGAAAAGCTGTATAAAAAACCATGCTCTCTGTACACCTTTTATCATCAGAAATGAAGCAAAAATATTTCCTTTTCCTCTTCAATTCCTTTTTCTATCTTTTCGATCCTAGATTTGAACATGGTATCAGAGACAACAAAAACCTTGATTCCTCTTTTCTTTCAGTCATTTCTCGTTAAATTCCTTCATTCCTCTGTCATATTTCGTTATGGCATCTCAACAAACACCTTCAACGCTTGACTTTAACCATCCACTTTTCCTCCATCCTTCTGACACTCCTGAAGTTATGCTTGTTTCTTATCAGCTTGTTGGCATCGACAACTACAGTGTTTGGAGCAGATTGATGCGGATTGCTCTCTTAGCCAAAAATAAACTTGGCTTCATTGAAGGTACGTGCAAAAAAGAAGCTTACCCAGATGAGTTCCACTCTTATTGGGATAGTTGTAACGCGATAGTCCTTTCTTGGCTTCTGAACACCGTCTTCAAAAATCTCTCCGTCGGTATAGTTTTCGCTTCTAGCGCTGCCATAGTTTGGTTGGATCTAAAGGAACATTTTGACAAGGTCGACGATTCGCGAATTTTTTACCTTCATCAGACCATTTCCTCTCATAATCAGGGGACTTTTTCGATCTCTGATTATTACACAAAACTTCACCTTCTGTGGGATGAGTACGACACTCTCATTCCGTTCACCACCTGTGATTGTGACAGCTCTCGCAAAAATTCTTCTCATCATCTTCAGCAACGACTGTTTCAGCTATTGATGGGTTTAAATGATTTTTACTCGGCTGTTCATAGCTAGATATTATTGATGCAGCCACTACCGACTGTAAATCAGGCTTACTCAATGTTACATCAAGAGGAATCCCAACGAAAGTTATCTTCTTCATTCATCACTACCTTGGAGCCTACTGCCTTATATTCTTCTTCATCTCAGAAAGGTTCCAAGAAGAAATTCAGTGGACGCTGTGATCATTGCCATGTTGAAGGCCACAAGCTTGAAACATGCTATAGGCTGATTGGGTTCCCACCTGATTTTAAATTCTCGAAGAAGAAGCATGTTGCAAACAATGTTATTTCTTCTGAGGCTGCTGTTGACTCTGTTTCTGATACTGTCAAGGCTCCAACACCACCAAGTTTGACTGCTGCACAATACCAGCAACTTCTTCAGCTCTTACAGAAAGAACCAACAATTTCAGCAAATGTAAACATGGCAGGTATAGCTTCATCTTCTGCTAAGCAGACAGTTGGTTGGATCCTTGACACGAGGGCTACCAACGACATGACTTTTGACTTTCTTAATTTGAATGATTCTGTTGTATCTGCATCTAATCACTCTTATGTTCAATTGCCTAATGGTAGGTCAGCCTCAGTCACCCATATTGGCAACCATAAGCTCTCTCCAACTCATACCCTTACCAATGTCCTATGTATACCTGATTTCCATTATAACTTGATCTCAATTTCCAAACTAACTAAAGATATTAACTGTGCAGTGTCTTTTTTCCCAACTCATTGCGTTTTGCAGGACCTTTGCAGTGGGAGGATGATGGGGATTGGTAAGGAGCATGGAGGCCTCTACTTTCTTCAACAGTTTGGAGCATCATCAACCTTCACAACAACTACTGTGAACACCAAAATTCCTTTTTCCGTTAGCTCTTTTATGTCTTTTCAGCATTCACCTAATGTATGGCATGCTCGGCTTGGCCACACCTCTGTATCCAAAATGAAAAAAAATTAATGGATTACATTCTGTTTTGAACGTGAAACATGGTCTTCATTCTTGTCCTGTTTGTCCATTAGCCAAGAAATCTAAACTTCCATTCCCTGATAGCATGTCAAGAGCACCATGTCCATTTCATTTGATACACATTGACTTATGGGGACCTTATAGAATCTCAACCCATAGTGGCCACAGATGCTTCCTAACCATTGTAGATGACTATACCAGAATGACTTGGATCTACTTGTTACAAACCAAACATGACACATGCACCACTCTAAAACAGTTTCTTACCCTTGTCCAAAACCAATTCTCAACCTCTGTTAAGCTTGTTAGAAGTGACAATGGGACTGAGTTTTTTTAATAAGGAATGTACCCCACTTTTCAATACCCTTGGGATAGTGCACCAAAGTTCTTGTGTTGATACACCACAGTAGAATGGGGTAGCAAAAAGGAAACATAGACATTTACTTGAAACTGCCAGAGCCTTAAAATTTCATTCAAATTTACCTTCTAAGTTTTGGGGGGAAAGTATTTTAGCTGCCTGCTACATTATAAACCGTTTGCCATCCTCAGTCTTGTCCTGGAAGTCACCATTTGAGATGTTACATAAGAAGCCACCACCACTACACCACCTTAGAGTCTTTGGCTACCTTTGCTATGCTAGTGTTCCATATTATCATGATAAATTCTCCCCAAAGGCAATCCCATCTGTTTTCTTATGTTACTCCTTTGTCCAAAAAGGATATGTGCTACTTAACCTTCACACCAAAAAGCTGTTTGTCAACAGAAATGTGGTCTTCCATGAACACATATTTCCCTTCAAACTCAAACTTTCAGAGCAACCTATTTCCCTGTTACAAGCTTTGGTCACATAGAAGATCATGATTACTTGAACATTACACCAGAAATTACCTCACCACAACAAAATCCAACCTCCTCAGCACCTCCACCACATCCTGCCCCTCTAGCTCCATCAAATAACCTTCCACCACATCCACCTGATCCACCACCTTTCACCTTTGACAGTGCCTCATTTCCACCTCTTTCATTAGCAACCACAAGGAGATCAAGCAGAATTTCACATCCACCAGCATGGCATAAGGATTATCATTTCACTAATCCCCCATCAGCATCATCCTCTTCACTTGCAATAAAAGGTCAGTATCTAATAACCATATCATATGCTCATTTACCTTTAAAAACTCAGTCTTTCTTAGCATCCATTTCCCAAATAGTTGAACCAAAAACATATTCTTAGGCAATTAAGCATAAGTGTTGGATAGATGCTATGCAACAGGAAATTCAAGCTTTGGAGTCAAATGGCACATGGGAAGTGGTTCCTCTTCCTCCTGGCAAAGTTCCCATTGGCTGCAAATGGGTCTATAAGGTCAAGTATCACTCAAATAGCACTGTGAAACGGTTCAAAGCAAGGCTAGTTGCCAAGGGATACAATCAAAGAGAAGGTATTGACTATCAAGAAACTTTCTCACCAGTAGCTAAGCATGTAACTGTAAGGAGTGTCATTGCTATTGCTGCTTTCTATAATTGGCCTTTGTTTCAAATGGATGTCTATAATGCATTTCTGTAAGGAGACTTACAGGAGGAGGTCTTTATGAAATTTCCAGAGGGATTTAGTGTAACATCCCATCACCGGTGGGAAGGGTAAAATAGTAATTTGGGACGGGTTATGAGTGTGAAAACTAGTCTCGGCATGTTCATGCATAATATGGCCTCCATATATACATAAATTGTAATTTTTGTATATGCATATGAT
>JANIJH010000003.1:2013994-2030196 GCA_024520975.1 Erythroxylum areolatum
CGGAGTCATCACGGAGAGCAGTCAACCTATGGATCCAAACGGCAACGTACAGTTCAGCCAAAATCCGGCAGAACCAGAATGAAACAAAAATTTAGAGACAGAACAGAACAAAAATTAGAAACAATGAAGTATTTGGTTGTAATGTACAAAACAGATAAAACTGTAGTCGTCTTGAGGACAAAAATGTGTTTGATTGCGGTTGACAGAACATAAAAAACAATGTCAATAACTAAAATACCCCTACAGTATAATATGATTGAAAATATGTAATTCATTGATTATTTTAAAACGAATGATTTTTATGAGTAAAAAATTTAACAAATAATAATAATAATAATAACAATAGGAAATTAATTTCCTATAATAATAATAAAAATAAAAATAATAGAAGAAGAGGAAGAAAATTAATAATAATAAGGAATTTAATAATCATAATAATAATAAGAAAATTAATTATGTATAATAATGATAATAAAAATAATAAGAAGAAAATTAATCTTGTATAATAATAATAATAATAACAATAATAACAACAACAACAACAACAATAATAATAAGTACAAAATTTATAATAATAATAATTAATAATAATAGCAATAATAAATAATAATAATAATAACAAGTACAAAATTTATAATAATTAATAATAATAATAACAACAATTAATAATAATAATAATAATAATTAAGAATAAAAAATTGGTTATGTGAGAGTATTTCTAAAAGTTTCTTATATGTTTTGTTTTGGAGACGAAAATTTTGTCATTTAATTTTGAAAGGAACAAAAAATTTGTATCTTTATCATCTGGGAACAGAACAAAATTAATTGATACAGTAACTAAATACTGCAAGGCACAAAAAAAAGTTTATTTTATCATGTATCTCCACCAACAGAAATAGCTACTATACGCTAGGTATTAGTCATTGCCAATTCCTACATGGCTAATGAATGCTATTACTCATTGCCAACGAACAAGTACGGGTATTGACTATTACTCATACCAGTTAATAAGTACGGGTATTCGCTATTAACCCTTGCAAATTCTAAATGACTAATAAGTGTCATCACGCATGGCCAGCTAATGAGGACGGGGTATTGATAATGGCAACGAGTAATACTCAATACCCTCTTCTCCAGAAGCGCATCCCAGCCCTGCTCTTATTCACCGGAAAAGATTCATTGTATTCTTTGAAAAAGACAAATAATCTTAATTAATTTATCTACTAATTGAACTAAGGATAATAATAAGCCAGGCCGACTTAGACCGGCCGTGGCCTGACGAGCTGACGGTGGGAATTGACCACTAGTTGGCAAGTTGACCTTTCTTGATTTAGTAATTTTTTTAAAAAATAAAAAATGATGTTATTTTGTTAATTTAAGTTAAGCCTCAGGGCTGGATCGGGCTTAAACAATGCTGACCCGAGCTCAATTCATAGTCCAATAAGGTCAAAAAATCCCAGCTCATAGTCTGGTCAACCTGGGCCGGCTAAATTGCCATCCCTAGATTGAACCGGAAGAAAAACAATTTTATTTTATTATCCATTAATTAATCAATTATTAAATTAAATGTATTATGTATTTATTTTACAATAACAAATATCATTACAGTCTTGTTATTTTTATTTATTCTTATGTTTTTATGTTTTTATACCTATTAACAAATACCAATTAAACTTTTAAATATTAAATATTTTCTTTTACTAGTTCAATCGGCACAATTTTTAAAACAGATAAACAAATGATGTTTTTACCTGCAACTGGAGAAAATATCATCCCACTTCCATTAGTTGAGTGTAACCAGTCATGTTAGCTCGTGGAAAAGAAATTAGTGAGCCAACTTCAACCAACACACCAAATTTATAATTCCAAGATCACTATTCGTTTATAATCAACAGTAACACACTAAATTAATTTATTACTATTCATATATCAAAAATTATAAAATAACATATTTGACCATTTTCTTTTTTACCTATTCTTTTTATACCCTTGTCACAATTTGACATATTCACATAATTTGTTAAGTAATTAAATTTAAAATATATATTACTTTACACAAAATATATTTTTAAAATCAAACTAATATTAAATATAATATTAAATTTATTTTTAGTATTTATTTATAATTCACATAATTTGTTAAGTAATTAAATTTAACATATATATTACTTTATCCAAAATATATCTTTAAAATGACATTAATATTGAATATAATATTAAATTTATTTATAATTCTTATTTAATAGTGATATAAATTCATTAATAAAATATTTTAATAATAAAAAGTAAATCACAAAATTGATTTTTAAAAAATTAAAACCAACGAAAATGCTTGAAATTATAACCAAACTAAAATAAATTATAATTACAACCAAACTTGAGATTATAATCAAACTAAAATTACAACAAGATTAATTTTTTATGTTAAATAAAGAATATATTAATTAATTACAAATAATATTTTATTTTAATTTTTATAAATAAAATAAATTCTCAATAATAGAAGTGTCATCTTCACCATAGTACCTGATTTCAATCAAGCCGAGACCCCGAGGGGCAGACAAGGAAGAAGACACCAAACTCCAAGGGTACGTTGTACCAAACAAATAGACCTCGTCGACAACCAAAGACCAACAAGGATCAAAAGAAGTTTAGGTTTCAGTTATGATGGCTGAGTACATAAGCACTTTCTCTCTACGGGCATAAAACTCAAAGCTTTCCTCTTAGAAAACCTAAACTCACCAATCTTTCCCTGTTAAACTATGACTTCAAGCAGGATCTGTTCTACACAGGCCCAGAATGTTGACAATCCTAGACTGTCTACTAAGACATTCTGATATACAGGATCCTCACGAGGAGGCAAGTGTAGAGCATACTCGTCTCTGTGTATAATTGATAGGCGACATTATTCAAGACTTAAGCGTTCAGGAGGGAAGGAGTTTACAGAGAATCCATGAAAGAAAACACACTCAAACTTCCATTCATATTTTCTAAGATCTTTTCAGTGTCAAATCAAAGTGATTTTGAGCGTAAACAAGACATATTTTATCGTGATTATAACGATAGCTAAGCCTTGCTTTTATAAACGAAGCAAGGGATATAAACAAACTACTTTTGATAGGGAATATATTCCCTAGGTATAATCATGATAACTTGAAAAAAGAAGATACCCTAAGTACAATTATTACACACCTTTAAAAAACAACTTTTGAAAGGCAAACAGTAAAAAGATTCCTCCTAAAGGATAAGTAAGAATCTTAGAAAGTGGATGTGGTCTCCAAAGATTCTCTTATCAACACACTAAAAGACACAAAACTATAATAGATCATAATGATATCTAAAAAGGTGAGTCCCACATTAGGGAATGGAATCCAGCTCATCATTTATCACGAATTAGTTCATGCCACGACTGAAGATTGGATGGAGAGTCTGGATCACTTGAACTATCAATGTTAGCTCTGTAAGTCTTTTGTCTTTTAATAGGACAGGTATCAGTTGTATGGAGTTTATGCAGGGATTGATTTAGCTCTTCTTCACTGGGGATGTAAATGTTATCATTAGGGTCTTGAGCATCCTGGAAGGCAAAGATTGGAGGTTGTGAAAATCCAGCAATGTTTGAGGAATTTTGGATTTTGGTTGATTCATCAATTTAATATATTGGGCTATTTGGGTTTGGTATATCTACTTCTGACATTTCAGGTTCACCAGGAACAAAATCTCCTGGGTAAGGTCCAATAAAAGTAGAGATGACAGGTGTATACTAAGGAAAATGATCAATCTCCTTAAGAAAATCCCTAAGAGATTTAATAACATTCTCCCTATACCTTGGCCAATAGAGTGAAGCATGATGAAAACAAACACGATTTTCATAATAAAGTTCATCAGTACATGTTGCGTGATATGGACAATGGAGGATGAAGAAAAACTATGTAGATTGTCTCTTATAAGATGCTTCCTATAGTTGTTGTTGTTGTTCAATGACAACGGAAAGTTGTTTCTTCCATTTTTCTAGTGGTTGGTACAAATCAAGAAATGTCCATAAAAGAGAACTTCCATTATCTAGATCACAGAGATATTGGTAGACCTGAAGAGGAGGTAGGGTGATAACACATGCATAAAGGGCAGAGAGTGCCCAAAGATACCATATTGCATTCTTAGAAAGAGGTCCATTAAGGACGAATACATTAAGTTAGGGTGCTTCAAGGTTAAATAATATGGTGCGGCAAAGTGAGCTGGTCTCACTGAGAAAAGGTGTAAATAATAGGGCAAACTCATATAAGCAAAAGAGGCAACTTCAGAAGTATTAGTGGGTGCACTAGCAATAGGAGGAAAAGATTTCTTTGTTTTTCGCAGTGAGAGGTAGGTTAGCCATGGAAAAGAAGAAAATAATAGTATTGAAAGGAAGAGATAAGAAGTTAGCTAAGATGATACCTTTGGCAAGGTGAATGGTCTATTTATAGAGGGAAATCTTCTTCAGAAAGATTCCTAAAGGATGGAAGCAGATATGAGTTAAGTGTTGACTGGCCTTGGTTTATTCTAAATTCTAACGTGAAGTATTCTTTCTCAGCAGCTTGGATAATGATAAGGTGTAATCTTCCATAAGTAGCATGAAATCTAGAAAATTTAGTATTGCTTGAGCTGTATGTGGACTTGGATGATAATCCTTGGACTGCATACCCAAAAGCTTAACTTTATTGGTTCCAATGAGATTCTTTTTTGCTAAAAGCATAATGTCATACTACTTAGTAAGATCCAAGAATATCTAGAGTAGGACCGTATGTTCTTCATATGGTGTATGAACCTGTGTAAGTTACAACACATTTTTTATCTCTATGTATGGATTGAAATAAGATCGATACCTGAGGCCTGTGGGTAGGATTTGTAAAGGTGAGGCTTTACTGTATACGTCCATCCCATTTAGTATGTTTGGGCTAGGTAGATGGCTTCTAAGAACTTTAATCCACACTGTACACTATGGAAAGAATCGAATCCTAATCTTTCTCTTTGTGATAAACCCAATCTTAAATGAGTTACCATTAGCGGCAGTGAAATATTAGTCATGAGAAGCCCACACTTCAAGTGGTAAAATACTGGACTTCATGATTATTCTGTTGGATCCGATATGCATAAACCCAATAGCCTTGATGGGTCAATTACAAAGTTGCGAATACCATATCAGACTTGGTACCGGATTGTGTACCATTTTGGATAATTTTTAAATTTATGAAATAGTCCTTAAAATTTTTAAAATTTGCAAAGTAGTTCATTGGTATATTGTACAGTTGTAATGTATACTTTACAAGTTTACATCAACCCTGTTTTTAAAAATCATAATAATAAATAATAATCACAATTAATATAAAATAACAATACTTTTTAAATATTTCACATATAAATAATAACCTCAATTAATATAAAAAAGACAATCATCATCATATAAATAAAAATTAATAATAATATAAAGTATTTAAAATATTACAATAATACAATTTCATCATTTTAATAAATAATAATTACATCAAAACATCCAATAAAAATGATAATATCCTTAAAAATTTACAAAAAGAGTTCATGATGAAGAAACATTCAAGTAGAAGTTAAACCTGAAACAAAAATATTTACAGTTACATTACATATATATAATTTAACATAAACATCAAATATAAGTAAAATTAAAAGAAGAGAAAAAACAAAAACCTGAAATGAAATTTAATCGTTAACGGGAGGATATCCGCTATAACTACACTGACCCCAGTTATCATTTGGTACAAAATCCTCATTATTGAGAGGAGTTTCATCATCATTATCATTCAAATTTAATGCACCAAATGGCATGCCAATGCTTTCCTATCCAAGATTATCTTCCAAGTCATTGACATCTACCAAATTCGATTCTTCAGAAACCCTAAATCTGCCAAACGATCAATATTGTTAATGAAAATTGGATCAGTTGAACTACTTGTGCTATTAAGACTTCTAGTAAACAATTAAATTTAATTATAGAAAATTATAAGAAATTATATCTAAATTAATAATGGTAATAACATACCTATCCCAAAGCTTTAATCCTTTTCTTTGAGTGGATAAATTTAAATGTGCTCCAGTTTCGTTCACAGCCTGTTACACTCATACATTAACTTAAAATCATAATTGTAAACCTTTTCAATTCTGGGACATCATTTCCGAATTGATCCCACCAAGAAATTGTAAGTCATAAGATAACAAAAGTAGTATTATAAACAAAATAAAGTGATAATTAATTTTCAACAAATAAGAAAAAGGAAATTACTAATACCTGGAGAAAGCTTTCCTCTTTGTTGAATAGCAATTGACGTTCCAAAATTCTCATAAGACAACTTATAAAGCTCCATTTATGAGCTTAAAAGATCTTGCATCGCGTCAATGCTAACAATTATTGTAATAGTTAAAAGCATTCATCTATTAACTTCAGCTTGCTTGGTAAGATCCAGTCTAAAATAGACATTAGGATTCAAAATGCCCCAGCTGCAAACAATGGAGAAGAAAATTGTCTTTCCCTTCTTTCATTAATGATTAAAAGATATGGTTATAAAGAAGGCTTATATTTCAGATTGGCCTTGATTGCTTCCGCCGTTCTCTCCATTGCATAAAAAATATAAATCATTGTTGGTTTTTCTTCATTATCAACCAAGCGAAGCACCCTCACTAAAGGCTCACAAACTCGGATAATAAATTGACATTAAGACCAAAATTCTCTATCGTAAAGTATAATATTACAAACCTCCACTCCAACATTAGATCTAATATGTTGAGATGCAATCCACTTATCACTTTTAAACATTTGTCTTAACTCTTTCTTCATTAAAGCAAAAGACTGAAGTGATAAGAAATTTGTTGCAAATCTTGTCATAGCAGGATGACACAAATTTCTACCATTGGTAAGTTCTTTTCTCATCAAATTTAATACCCATGCACAATTATATATGAACTTTGTCACCTTTTTAGCTTTCTACATAGTCTCATCAATAACAGGAAAATACGTAGGATCTCCTATATTCTCCAGCATTAGGTCAATGCAATGTACAACACAAAGAGTCCAAAAAATGAATTATACGTATTCTGCAACCTTTTTCCTGCTACTTTATAAGTGGAATCATTGTCAGTAATAAACTGAACAATATTTTCTGACCCTACATCATTCACAACTTTATCAAATATCGCAAACAAAGTCTCAGTATTTCTAATAAGGCTAAATACATCAATAAATTTCAAAAACATAGAGCCATTTGTAGAATCAACCAAAAGACTCTTATCTCCTATTTGTCCAACCATCACATGTGATTGAACATCCATAAGTGCCCCAATTCACTCTTCTTTCAACCAAATAACTTCTAATTTCTAAAATAGAACAACTCAAAAATTTACCTCTTAAGTCATCAATCAAAGGACCTTTGTATCCTGGACCGTACGAGGCTATTGGATCTATCATAAGTTGATAATAATAAGATTGAGAAGCATTGAATGATGAACCTGCATTATATCACCATCTAGCTATTGCTATATCGATATTGTGAGCCACATCTCTTGATTACATTGCACTACGAATTAAAGGTTGGGCTCCAGGAGTTGTTCGTGGTGTAAAGAAACTAGTCACCTGCCACTTCCACCTTCAATATTTCTACAATCACCACGGAAACTAGAAAACAAACTTCCATGACTAATTTCAAAATTCAACATTTCCTTTCTATCTCTCTCATATTGATATTCATCAAGCAATGTTTTCATCTACCACTTCAAATTATGACTTACTTTTTTATAGGGTTCCACATCTCCTTTAACCCTAGCTAAATGTTTTTTTAATCGGATAATTCCCCCACCTCTCAAATGTTTATTACAAAATAAGCAAATAGTATGGTTCCTCATACAGGGAAACAATACAGCATGAGCCCAAGTTGGATCATTGTATCTTCCTGAAGTAGATTGATCAGGAGTACTTGAACTTTCTTCAATTTATCTGTAAAAATAAATGAATGCATATATCAAAATAAATAACATATAAAAATAAATAACACATAATTTCTGTACACAAAATGCATATCCATCTTATATAATATAACTCATTCTGTATAATTACATTACACACAATTCAATTTTATGGAACATAATTCATGCTAACAATTTAAAACATTCAACATATATAATTACATAAAACATATATAAACATTTTCCATTTCCAACAATCACAAAGCATACATAAACAATTTCCATTTCCAATAATCACAAAATATTTATCAAACAATTTCTACTTCCAACAATCACAAAACATGCATAAACAATTTCCATTTTCAGCAATTTTTAACAATTTCCACAATACATTCATAAAACAATTTCCATTCTATCAATTTACAATAATTTCCATTTCCAACATCCACAAATCATACATAAAATATTTCAATTTCCAATTCCAAAAATTTCCATTTCCATTAATCATAAACATTCATAAAACAATTTTCATTTCAATAATCACAAAATATGCATAAACAATTTCCATTTGCAACAATTTTTAAAAATTTTCATTTCCAATAACCACAAAACATTCATAATTTTATTTTCATTTTCAACAATTTTCAACAATTTCCATTTCCAACATCCACAAATCATACATAAACAATTTCAATTTCCATTAATCATAAAATATTCATAAAACAATTTCCATTTCCAACAGTCACAAAACATGCATAAACAATTTCCATTTTTAACAATTTTTAACAATTTCCATTTCCAATAATCACAAAATATTTATAATTCTATTTCCATTTTCAATAATCACAATACATTCATAAAACAATTTTCAACAATTTTCATTTCCAACTTCCACAAATCATATATAAATAATTTCCATTTCCAACAATTTCAATTTAAAGTTTCAAACATAAGGATCAAGTTGAAGGGTATGATATGATTTACATAATTGCCAAATAATGAATGACATATCTTATACAATTGTTCATACACATCTATTCATAGCATGATGATCAAGTTGAAAGATATATTCATAACATCAGGATCAAGTTGAAGGATATATTATAACTTCTTTAGATATGTTTTTTTTCCTTATTTAAAGCTTTGAATCTTCTTTTCATTTCTAACAAACCATAATATTTTATACCCCATTCTATATTTCATTCTTAAATATATATGTTGTTTTTACAATTTTTAAATGACATTAATAAGTCTAAGTATAAATGGTTGGAACCTACAACATATTCATAATTTGAAAAAGAAGTTCTTTTTGGGATACATTTATTACATCACTACTTTCACACATTATCTATTATAAATATTTATGATACCCCACACATATATATTACCACATAATTCAAGTTCAACATATTATATACTCAATTAATCATTTACTCAAAACTAATACCCAAATAGGCAGATACTATCATTAACTACAATTGAATTATTATTAATTTTCAATTGCATAATTTTATACTCAACTAGTTATTTACCTAAAATCAATACCCAAATATTAAAAATAAAATACCATTTCACAAATATTAAGAATGTGTCAATTAATGATTTCAGTTTTTACAATTTTTACAACTTTAATATTATCGTTTTAAAATTTAAATTTAAGTTGTTTCAAGTTCAACTTTCAATTTTTAGAATCAATAAGGCCGTGCATTTCATTCATCTAAAAACTTATCATAAATATATGATAAACTTAAACCAATCTTTATAACCAAACAATTATTCAACTCCAATATCTAATGAATCCAACCCATGCAAACCAGAAAACGAATACATCACCATGAGTGACTCATTCAGTTCAACTCCAATATTCAAATCGTAAATGCCAAAATCGTTATCATTCAACATTTCAACTCCAATATCCAACCAGATACATGCAAATTGCAAATCACAAAACCAAGTTCCAACTTCCAAATTCCAACCAATTCACAAATCCAAGATCCGATCGAACATAATAAAAAATGCAATTAAGCAGGAAAACATTTGAAAACTAAAAAAACACACCCAAAAATAATTCACTAGCTTCAGGTCTTTGGGTTGGGTCTTTGAGTCGAGTGACGGGTCAGAGGCTTCGGGTCTGGGCGACCTGCAAGGCTGCAACCTTCTCTGCTCCTTCAGACATTTAGTGGCGACGACATGGTATAGTGGTCCCCATGGAGGAAGATTAAAGATGATGGCATCTTAGGGGGATGCGAAGGGAGGAGCCGAGGGAGGATCTCTATCCTCTGATGCTGGCGTGGATTAGGGAGGATGAGGTAAGGAGTAGCACCATCAGAGAGGGACCAGTCACCAGTATCGTCGGAGATGAAGAGGAGAATGAGAGAGAGAACGGTGGTGGTGGTGAGTGAAGAAGTGACAGTTAGTGAGAGAGAGAGAAAAAAATGAGAGGGAAGGTAGAAGAAGGTTCGAGGGTCTTACAGAGATAAAGACAGAGACATGGAGGGCGGGGGAGGGGGGTCATTTAGAGGACGGTTGACGACAGTGGTGGTGAAGTGAGATTCAGTGAGAGAGAGAAAAATAGAGGAAGGACAAAGGAGAAGGATCGAGATAGTTAAAGATGAGTCACAGGTCTGGGGGTCGGTTTAGGTTTAGGCCAAAATTTAAAAATTACAAACAGGTCCTTTTCGAATTTTATGTTACCAGCTGGTATGTCCCTGTATTGTACGTATCAGCCGATGCCCAAAAAAACAACGATACTGATCGATATTAATGGTCGGTACTGAAGGAACAAATATCGTTCCATTTTTCGGCCAGTACGGAATGGTATTCGTTCCTATAGTCTATCATATTTATCCTGTCGAAGAAGTTAGATCTGGACATACAGACGAGAGACTTTAACTAGTTAACGATCTAGTTTCAAGCAGGTCTGTCTTCACTTGACCATTCCTTAATAATATATTCAAAGTTATCAAAGGAATGAATAGGTAAAATTGATTGAATGGCTTCCAATAACTTGATATCCTTTTTTCTTTGATGAGGACAATTTTCTTGCAAAGTGTCCTAGTTGTTCAAAGAGAAAACATTTGTCCGCCTTTTGAGATTGAGGAGATTTCTGCTTAAAGAATTGAATAAATCTCTTTTTCTTCCCATTCGTTCTGAAGGTTTTCCTAAAGGGTTTGTAGCCTTCCTTTGGAGGAATGTAAGTTCTATAGAATTTATCACTCTTGTAGTAGAGTTTCTTGTGATGATATTTCTTCTTATTACCACAATCACAGTCTTTCTTATCTTTGCATTTGATTTTCAGATAAGGCTTTTTGCAAGCCTTTTGAAGGATATGATTGCCTTTCATCATATTCTTGAAGAATGCTTGTTGATCACATAGTTTATCTAGAGAGGATATAGTAAGCTGATAAATTTCTCCAAGAGTAATGTCTGTCATATTTCTGCATAAGGTTGTAATGGTCCATTGCAATTCTAGTTGCAATTCATTTGGTAAGGATGATATGAATGTATAACGGAGATAAACGTCATTTGATCCATTGAGAAGATAGTATCTTTCCGTTATACATTGAAAATACTTTTGAAGATCATGTTTATCAAACAAACAACATTTCATTTCAAAATATTCTTGACGAACTTGCTTGTCAATAAGTTGGAAGTCACCAATAAACTATTTGTGGATGATACCAAGAAGAATACTTGCAAAAGTGACTTGTACATACTGTAAGCGTTAAGACTTTTCCACCATTATCGTAGAGTATCAAGGAAGCAAGAAGTGAACTCGGACAAAATATCCTATAAAGGAGTATTGGGTTGAGTCATTTGCAAATCTAGCCATGCTCCAAATTCATAAAGACATTCTCTATATTTCTTAGAAGGAAGGTCATCAAAAGTAAACCAGGGACCTAATATAGGTTTGGTATGTTGTACTGGAACTTCTGATGGTGATGATCTGAATGGTTCAGGTTCTACTGTACCTGTAGAGTTAATATCACTGATATTTAAAATGACTTCAGTATGTTGAGGCATTGTCATCATGATCTGAGTGAGATCAGATAGATCTGCAAACTATTCAATCCGTAGTTGATTTTGAAATTGTAGAAGATTGCTAAGAGGATTTAGGAGTTTGCTCAGCTTATTAAGAGGATTGCTTAGAATACTTGGAAGGTTTAGGAGTAATTTCTTTTGTAGGTTATGGAACCTTAAATGGTGCAAGAGTTGCTATGAACTTAGGTTTTATCTTTAACTGAAGAAAGTGTAGGCTGAGCTTTTGGAAGAGATGAAAGTGGTGTTTTGATTTCAATAGTTTATTCCATGGATTCACATGTGTGATATGTGAAGTAGAAGGAATGGATGAATCCTTAGGTTTTTTAGGTTGAGGCTTTGGCTTTGAAAATTTCTTAGGTTTATTGGAAAGAGGGTGAATGTGTTTTTTGATCAAAGGATAATTCATTTTGAAAACTTTCCCCATAATCAGTAGTGTGTGGATAGGTAGGGTAAGAAGGTGAAGCACACATAGGTTGAGCAACTGGATAGGTAGGACGATAGGCTCCATAAACAGTTCTATGCTCTTTAGTTTGCATGTTAGATTCCATATGATAAAGAACTTCTTTTACTCGTTTGAGTTCTTACTCCTTGACTGCAAAGTCTGGTCCAAAATATTGTGTTGCAATGTAATGGCAAAGATTAGCATTAAGTTGTTTCATCTAATCTTTGTAAGATTTGTACAACTTTTGGACCTGAGAAGAAACAAAGTCTTCTCGTTGATGAGTAGCATGATTATGTTGATTGATTCCATCTAGCTTAGAATCAATCCATCTTAGAACTTTGTTCTGTTCTACTGCATTGTTGGTATGTCAGTTAAGAACTTCATCAGTAGGATTAGACACAAAATTTCCTTGGGAAGTTATTTTTATGGCTCGAACATAAGGGCTAGAGATAATCCTATTGGCGTCATCAGTGCTTTGGTGTAAAGGAGAAAAGTCTTCCTCATATGGATGAACCATTATATAAGGTATGAGAGTGGGAGATACAAAAGGAATAGTTGGAATTACTGGATGTGGTTTGGAGATTGACTCTGGATAGTAGCTGCCAGTGGGTTTTAGAATCTCACGAAGAGATCTAGATCTGAATCTTTCTTTGTTGAGACCTATAGAGCTCTTGGAATCATTATGATCATCATGACTGGATGAAATTATTGAGAAGGCAAACAATGAATATGTGACTTTTTCTTTCATTGATGTTGTCACCATCGAATGTACAACTCATCATCATCTTCATTGTCTGATTCAGGGTTCAGACAGATTTCATAATCTGGTTTGCACATAGAGGGATTTGTATCCCAGATGAAGTGTTCTCAATGATGACTTATGTAGACCGGATCTCTATGAGATTTAATTTAATAAATTGGAGGGTCTTTACCTTCTGTATGAGGCGTAACAGGTTGTAGCATCAAAACTAGGCCAGAAGTGTTTGAAGTACCTGGTTGATCATCAGTAGGCCTGGTGCAGATAGATTTCAGCGATCCATCTTGAAGAGTCTGAAGAATTGGAGGAGTGGACGTGTGAAATGAGTGCCTATGATGAGTATGGAACACGTTCTGGTAGTTTGTGATCCATTCTGTTGGCATCATCTTTCCAACTCTTTTAGAGGCAATTGCTTCGGGATCTAAATGATAGTAGTTTGATCATTGGAAGGATCAACAACCACATAAAATGCATCCGAAGTAGAGTTTAGAAAGTTCTTATCTATAGCATGATTCTGTAGGTGATATATTATCTGATGATGTAGCATATTCATTAATTAAGTTATTAATCACCATTTTTAGTTAGAAAAAAATGAGATTACGATAAAGGAAATGACATAATTTCTAACCTAATGAAAGTTTCAGATAAAGGAAATGAGAGTAATGATAAAAAAGTAAAAAGATTGATTACATATTAAATAACCTAACTTAAGGTTTGATTAAGCTTTAACTCAATATAAAGTTCGACCTTAACAAAATTTTCCACATTCAACTAGTCATAGTAAATTAATCAGGCTTGAGGTAGCCCAAAAGTTAACTACTCAAGTCAAGTTTGATAAATCTCAAATGAGACTCAATCTTACCATGTGATCATTGACCATCAAAACCTTATTCTCGAATGCCTCAAGTCCCTCCTAGTATTTAACATTATCTATCTATCTATCTATCTATCTATCTATATATATATAGTCTCTTTATCAATTAAGGAGCTGTGTATTGGGACTTGCACTGGATTGTTATTATTGTTGTTGTACTCTTGCAAGAATACTATGAAAGCACTAAACTATCAAAGGCAAGTGCTTAAGATCAAGGATCAAATGATCACCTACGACCAAGTTAAAATTTAGAATACTAACTAACTAGATCACATCTTATTTTTAACAAATTACACCACACTAAGGATGACACTCTCACGGACTTTATAGGTCCCATTAATCCTTCCACTTGGTCTTTATTTTTTTGTCACATTATCCAAGATCTCCTCATAACCTATATCCATTAATAATGAGTCATCTAAGCTTAAAGTATTCATAGCACATTGGTATAGTTTAATATTTACCCATGTTATGTCTATTAGCCATGATCTATTAAGAATATACTAAGTCTTTAGTTTGTCATAAACTTAGCCTTAACCAAGTAAGTCCGTACAAGATCCGATACTTTAAAAAAACTCACGCCAAACTTGATATAACTTACTAAGTTAGCTTGGAGCTCTTTTTCATGCATATAGTCTAACCAACCTTCAACCCAAAGCTCATTTCCCGCTAGCTGTGAAGTTCCTTCATATGTTGAAGGGTTAACACGAATCCTATACACATTTTGATGGTTCATTAGGAGTTGTTGGGAAAATTAGGAGGCAGGATCACAAGTTAAAGGCACTAGATCCAAATAAACACCATTCATGACCATAAAAGGCACTAGAAAAAGAAAAAGAAACATAGAATAAAATATTTGAGCCTCTTCACCTCCTGAAGCCCACTCTTTCATGATGATAAGGACCTATAGAAACCATCAAAGGATCAAAACAACTCTTGCATGATTCTTTCTGCCGATGAATTTCAGGGACCATATGAATCATGCGACGTTTTGTCTCAGTCCCATCTCCAGTCTCTTCATTCATACGATTCCACCATTTTTCATAAGACGACATTGAACAAGTCGAACTAGGAGCTTTCTTGATCACTATGCTCAGCATTTCACATTCATTGCGGCAATCAACACCATCTTTTCTTATTACTCTCCCTTTTACAGACAACTCTTGCTCAAAAGTTACTTCTCCAGGAACTACCATGAGTTTAAACTTTTTTTTTCAACTTATTTAAACAAATTTAGATCGTGATCAAACCAACTTGTGTAACATCCCATCACCGATGGGAAGGGTAAATTGGTCATTTGGGACGGGTTAGGAGTTTAAAAATATATCTCGGCATGTTCATACATTAGATGGTCTCTAAATATATATGAATGATAATTTTTTCACATGCACATGATTATACATGCATTCATGACATTTCCCGATATATGTGCCTAAATGTGAATTCGTTGTGAAAAATGTGGTTTTTGTGCTTGAAAATTTATTTGGAGTGAATTGTTATGTGTTTTCCATTTTTGGAAAAATTTAGAATTTTTTCTGAAAATTTTTGGGAAGAATTTTCGGACCGAAAAAATCGCCAAGTGGCGGACTGATTGGTTTTCAGTACCAAAAATTACTGCCCAATGGCACTGGAATATTGGATAAGTGATTTTTGGGGTTGTTATTAGAGCCATTAGCATTAGATGGATTAAAGATAATAGTATTAATTGATTTTTTGTCTTTTTCTCCATTAAATGACAAGTGTCCTCATTCATTTAATGTTCTTGTCTTCTTCCATTCACTCATTTACGACACTCCTCCTTCAAAAAATCACAAATCACTTTTAAAAGCAAACTTTCTCCTCCATCCATGGGTGCTTCTTTCTTCCTTCTTCGTTGGTTTTTTCATCCATCATACAAGAAGCTTTTCCTTGCTACTTGCTTGCTCCTCCTTTCTTCACCCACAAAACCAAGCTTAAGCCTTGAGATGATGATGATTGTTGAGTGTGGGAGTGATGGTCGTAGGTGGTGTTGAGAGGTAAAGAGTTGAAGTAGTTTGAAACCTTGAAGATTTAAAGCTTGAAGCTTGATTAGGTAAGATTATGTTTTAAGTTTTGATTGTTCATTTAATGCATGAATTGTGATGTTT
>JANIJH010000003.1:2264039-2279652 GCA_024520975.1 Erythroxylum areolatum
TTATTATTATAAAATAAATAAATAATAAATTAAATCTAATAATTGAGCATAGATTCTCGGATGATCCAAATTTTTTTGTCTTACGTCTAATTAAATTAATAGATAAGATTATTTGTCTTTTTACAATGAATACGATGAATCTTTTCCAATGAATAAGATTAACGTTTAGTAGGCCTCGGATCATGCTCTTCTGGAGAAAGGGGTATTGACTATTACTCGTTGCCAGATTCTAGAAACCCACCCTTCTAAGTACACACTTGATTCTGAGTCTTTATTAATAACTTATAAGTAATATTTAATGACCATTCACCTGTTTAAAATTTAAACAAATCGTATTGAAAAATATTGGAAAATATTGAGAACAGCTCAGCAAGTATTAGACAATTCAGATTAGATTTATAGATTTTAAACTTGTCTGATTGAATTAAGTGAGATTTTATATAGGCATTGTTTGACAATTAACAAATTTGATAAAATTATATATTTATGTATAAAATGACTTATAAAAGTATAACTTTAAAAAAATTATAAGAAAGTAAATATTAGCTGTTTATATCTTTAATTTTCTTTGAATATTCTTATAAGAATTTAGATAAAGTAAAAAAGGCAATATCATCATTTTCTCAATTGTCTTTCGTCGAGTTTTAAGAACACCGAAAGCTTTCTCAATACAACTTCTCAATCATGAATGAATTCGATTAAAAATTTCTTGAAATTCTGTTGAATTTGTAAAAGTCAACTAAAGAATTTGAGAGATCATTAAAATGTTACTAAAAAAGCTTGAGATAGGTTTGATCGATTCATACTAAGAGACTTTTCTCAAATGCAGCATTAACAAGCATAATATGAAATTGGGTATGTAAAAATGATATCGATTTAGCTTCTAATTTAAGGAAATATAAATTTTTTATTTTAATTTTAATTTTTTAAATTTGAAAATTTGAAACTATAATTTTAATATATTAAATTAAAACAATATTATTTTGAAAAAAGTTTTTATATTAATCTCTTAAAATTTAAACTTAGATAAAAATAATTAATTTAAATTTGACTTATTGATTTCATATTAAATTGAATTGAATTAAACACAATAAATAAGTGATAATAATATTTTATACTAAATATTGATATACAAAGGGACCTAAATATTGGGTTTATACAAAAGTAATTAATGTAATATAATTAGAAATAACAATTTTAAAAAATTTTAATTTTTGAAATTTTTAATTTAATATTAAATATTTTAAATTTTATTTTAATGATTAAACTTTTTAAAATTTGTATAAATTAAGTCAAATTTATATCTTTATTTCTATTTCTATCTCTATCTCCATATCTTTTAGTTCTTTAATTTTTCAGCTGCTAGAAAAAAAAAAACGACCCTTATAATAGCGTTTTCAAAATTAGTAGGTTGAGTTCTATCTATCAACTTAATCAACCAATTATTAAATATAATCATCAGCATATTGATAAGTTATTAACCAAATAAGGTTATAATTGTAAGTGGTTGATATATTAAGAATTATATATCTTTAAAGACGTATAAAGTTAAATTTTTAAAAATAATTTTTAATAATTTAATAAATTAATAGTGACAGATCCATGAACATTGATAGGAAGTAAACAATCCTGTAGAAGATTAAAAAGAGCGCAGTTGATATATAAATATAAATATTTATATTTATATATTTCAAAGAAAAAGGATTTAAGGTTAGTGATATTTTTCAAATCAGCAGGAGCTGCTGGCTCCGATAGAGTAAACTTCTGATATCTGATCAGATTATGACCTACCAGTAACCAGTTCAAGAAATAGGAGCTTGGCTATAGTTTTTAAAAAAAAAAAACGAAAAACAATTTAAATTATAATTAAAACTAAGTGGACATTACAACGAGTTTATTCCAAACAATGGCCCACGCAAGATTTATGCAATTATCAGAAGTTTTCATGTAAAGACATGAAGCAATGAAAACAAACACCAATTAACGCTTATAATCGTGGTCCGATGAAATAACAAAAGTTATTTGTCCAAACTTCACGTTTCTGACAACTGATCTTTGAATTAATAGAAGCAAACGAAAAAAGGTTGAGTTACAGTAAATGAGTGCCCAAAATTGTTTATCATCTTCAACCTTCAATCGGGTTAACAAGACCCAAATCTGACCTAATATTCAAAATTTTCTATTTCTTAATTTCTAAACTTCCGATTCAAAACTATTTTAAACGAAATTTAATTTGCTTCATATACGCAAGAGCCATTCCACTATATATTGACTGTAACAATGTCAAATTGTCAATATTTACAACAGAAAATTCACGTGTTCACACATAATCACAAAAATTGAACTACACCAAGACAGTGGTAAATTGGGCTCCCACACCAACTGTTAGAATTGTGAGGTTCATTCAGCAATTCTATTCCTGCTTGTTTTGCTTTGAAATTGAATTTCCTTGCAACCTTTTCAATCAATAAAGGATGTCAATTATTGAGCTCATGAGTCGCGGAAATGAGATGATTAATCAACTTATTCAACTCTTTCTCCTTTTCATTGAAGCTTAAACTCGTCAATGCCTGCAGAACCTAATAAGGAAGCTGGTTCTCTATCAGGAACAAGTCCCTCTGCACAAAAGCTACAAGATTTGTTTTCAGGCCCTCACGGATTCTCCTTTGAAGAGGCTAACCTGAAACTGCATAACGAAGCAACCATCAAGAAACATCATCCTTGTGAACTTGGTATCATCAAATTTACTTGTTGCATCGTCAGGATAGCATCTCCTGGCATGAATCGAAACCTCCTCTACCTTACCATACACCTCTTCAAGTGATCTGTTGCAATCTTTCACATACTGACGTGCCAATGGAATCTTCGGCCTTTCCACCTCCTGAAGATCAGGTTGGTCGTGATGATAAGGGCCAATGTAGACCACAAATAGATCGTAACACCTGGCCTTCCTGCTAGATTTCTTCTGGCAAAGAATCTCAGGAACCCTTCAAGTCATGGGACTTAATCATGGCTTCTCTTCTTTTTCTTCAATCCTCCTCATCGATCCCCACCATTCATCTTCTTCGCTGAGATCAACCGGAGAAGACGAGTTACCGTCATTGTGGATCACGATGCTCACCTCACTAACCACATCATATGCCGCCATTTTTTATTACACCACAAACTAAACAAGACTACTTACGCTATAAACATGCTCATAACCGAACTGATGAATTTATAAATACTGAGTCACCTAAAGTGAACTAAGAATCCTGACGTTGCTTGACACCCCAAATTTGACAGCTTATCCAAAAATGGATGGAATAGCTTTAAACTTTTATCTTCACTTTTTTGTAGTTTACTTGATTAAACTTTTATCTTCACTTTTTTCAGTTTTTGTAGTGTACTTGTTCCTAAGAACTTAAGCTCGAAAATATGCTCCCCAAAGAACGTGAATCACGGCTTTTGCTGCTTCGTATCTTTCTATTTTAATATCGATCTAAACCGTAGCCGCTACCATTTAAGCACGTATTGAATAAATTATCGAGTGCATGTAATATCCAGCAAGAGCTAATCCCCTAGTAGTACAGGGGCTATTACATTGCCACCATCTCATGTTACTAGTTAGAAAACTAGGTTTACATCAGAACAAAAATATCTTAGCGCTGGGCAAGTTCACTGCTACGTTTAGCAGCAGCAAGAACGGCATTCATCAACACACCACGAAATCCACCCTTCTCCAATTCGTAGTAACCAGCGATAGTGGTTCCCGCAGGAGATGTAACATCATCTTTAAGCTGGGCTGGATGCTTCCCAGTTATTGTGGCCATAGATGCTGCTCCTAAAACCTGACAGACAAAACATAATGCCCAATACTATAACATGGGGTTTTAAGCCAGCTAAAAGTTCTTCACATGTCAAGTACCATTAGGAATTAAAAATTGGCAAATATATAGATAACCATCAGAACTGAATTGCAGCAAAATTCTCTTAGCTGGGTCGCCTAAGCCATAGTTATGTGGCAAATAGGCAACTTACCTTCATAATAATGATATGATTTGCAATCTCAATGCAAGATGTGCATTTTGGTCTTTCATAAACTTCTTCTTAAGGTATTTTGTGGGAGTTAAAGGACTAATTTTGAACACTATTGGCATGTTTGTTTGAATAGATGCATGAGAAGAGATTGAACAGCTTGGTTGCACATTTAAAGCAGTCCTAGAACACAACCGTAACAAGCCTTTTAAGGCTAGGCAATCAATGATATGTTCAGCATTTCTAAAAAAGTGTATGCTGTCACAAGGGTTAAACAACACTGCATCTTTTTTTCTCTCTAAAAATAGTTTTCTATAATGCAATGAAATTTTAAGAAAAATCAAATATCAGCCGTCATTTGTGCCTTCTATTTTAACCTTCCATACTACTGAAGCAAATATACAAAGTCCATAATTCAAGCAAAAGTATCTCAATTAATTGTTTTAAAAGCTACTTCCTGGGTGCAGTGTTAAGATTTCGAGTTTTCATCAATGTTGTTAAACTTCTAGCATTTTCTTTCTTTGAATGAATTGAAGCAAGTACGATTAGGACACAACTCAAAAGCTAAATACAATATCCTTAAATCACAAAAGTATCAAGTATTTGTTTCCATAAGTATTACTTACAGTTTGTGAAGCTAGTCCTAATGCAAGTTCTCGTGGTAGACCTGCAGCGACTCCACCATCAGCTAAAGCTTCCATGGCTAAGTACAAGTACGCTGGACCACTACCACTGAATAGTTTCATCAAGAAAAATGTGTCAAATTTCATAGACCATTATAAGTCATGTTAAAGAGATTTATCTTCCCAGATAAGATGGATATAGCAAATGCTGGTTTAGCAACCTCGTGAAACTTTTAAAAGATCCCAATGTTTGAAACAAAATGAATACTTGGAATCTCGTGATAGATTCATCATACCTCAGGCCAGTGACTGCATCAAATAATTTCTCATCAGCTCTCCATATCTTGCCAACCGATCCAAATAATTTAGAAATTAATTCTGCATCTTCTTCAGTAGCAGCATCACCCAAACACATAACTATACGAAACACAGAAATCAGACACCGCAAGTTTTTTGCAACTTCTACAAACTTTAATACATATATAGATATGCTGTGTGTAAAGAACCTTCCCTACTAAGGATGATGAAATAGCATCTTAGCATTAATCAAAATTTGCAAAACAGAAAAACAGAGAATGTACCTGCAGCTCCCACGCCTACTTCAATAGGATTATTTGGCATCACCCTAATGAACCGACTGCTGCCAGCCCACTCCTAAACGAAACAACAATAATGCATCATATAGAAATTTAGATATCGAAGAAATACTAAGGCGTAGTGTTAATAAAAAAATATACTAGTGCATGTATCACTAGAAAAGAGAACTAACAATCACTAAGACTTATCTCCATGTGATCATATTACATAAAGTTAGCGATGATGGAGAACAAGCCACAGTTTGGTCAAAATACAATAGTCAAGAGTCAGGATTACAGACCTGCAAATCCTTCAGCTTTAGTCCAGCTGCAACTGAAACCAAAAGTTTGTTCTTTGTAAGCTGCGGACTCAATTGCACGGCCACATCTTTAACTGATCAACCCCAGGAAAAGAAAGAGACAAAGTCAGAATGGTGAATTGCAAACCCTGAAGTCAAAGTGAGATATTGAAGCATAGCACATGATGCGTAACATATTCATAATAAATCCATCAAGCAACTAATTCATTGCAAACATATGGTTTTACAATGAAGTTAAAAGGAATCAAAGGAGTATGAGTTGTTACCAACTTGAGGCTTCAATGAGAATACAACTACATCACTACCTTCCACTACCTGTTCAAAATCCAATCATGAACTGAGTTACAACTCACTATCAACATAAGTAACACCAATACACTCTCCAAACCAATAAACTCATAAAATCAACAACCAGAAAGTATAGAACAACAAAACAAAAAACAAATAAAGATTGTAACTTTTTCTTCCCTACAAGTTCCCCAGTGTGTTCTTGTGCATGAAACTGCTAAGATGAACAAAAATTTTCAACAGCTATTATAATTAATCCTTTGCAAAGCACCGATTCCACGTGAATTTTAAGAAAAAACAACAAAGTTTAAAGCTTTTTAACATCTGCAGTTCAATCAAATAATCATCTACAATTATGAACTACCCCCTTGTGTGTATACATAATACTTCCAGCTCAGAGGAGAGATAAAAAATGAACGTACTTGGCGATTGCTGGAGACAACATTTACGCCGAGGGACTGGAAGGCGGATCGGCGCGAGGGATTAGAGTGATCGGCGGTGAAGATGCGTGAAGGAGGCAAGACGCCAGCTTGGACAACCCCTTTTGCTATACTCTCCGCCATTTTTCCGGCTCCAATAAACCCTAATTTGTAAGTGTCCAACAGTATCGGAGTTGTCGTTTCCATGGCTAGTTTCTATCGCTCTACCTCTCTCCCTTCAGCGACTACTTGTTCTTTATTCAGAGTTCAAATCAAAAGTCAGTGGGGAAATACGGATTCCTACCCGTTTCAGATAACGGGTTCGGGTGCTCCATGATGTTCTTAAATTTGTTTTTTCATATGATGTTAATGATTAAACAATTTAAATTTAACAAAATATTGAATTAATTTTTAAAATAATTTTTATAATTAATTTAAATAAATATTTATCATATTTTATCACTTTTATTTATATTTAAAGTGTGATAAGTATTATTTATTAATACTAGATTATAAACAATATCAAAATAATAGTAGAAAATTATTTAAATTTTTTGAAAAATATTTTTTTAAATCTAAAATATCTAATAACTTCACTCCGACCATTTTCAAATGTCAACCCACTTTAATGCTCACATTGAAAAATTAAATGTTTAATTTTTATAATTTAATTTATGATTTAGTGCAACAGTAATTAATAATTTCTTATTTTTAATAAATTATTTAACCAATGTAAAATTTATTTATTAAATTCAATTATCAACAATATTTTCCTCTGGTGTAGGCATCGTTGTTTTTTTTTTGTTACAAAGGAAAACAACACCTAGATTAATTGACTGCTCTAGAATACAAGTGGCCAGCCGCATCGCTGCCAATTAGCTCTTGTACGCCGAAAGGAGGCGCCTGGAGGACACAGAGGCCTGGGGGAAGGAGGCTTGCAAGGGTCGCCAAACGGTCCGCGCACTGATTCCCCTCTCGGACAACATGCTGCAGCTGAATTTCCCAAGACTGCTGTAAAAGCTCCCGGATACCTACCACCAAAAAGGAAGCCTCAGTTAGCCTACAGTGTGTGTCAGAGAGGATATTAATAACCTCGAGGGCGTCCACCTCGGCAACCACCCTACGATACCCCAGGTCCCAGGCCAGAGAGAGGCCGGAGAAGACACCCCAAAGCTCCGCTAAGAAAGGCGAAGCTCGACCGATGTTTTGCTGAAATCCACCGCACCAGTTCCCGTGGCAATCTCGAATCAAACCGCCCGCAAGGGCCATAGAGGCGCCAAGCTTAACCGCCCCGTCTGTATTAACTTTAACCCAGCCCTCTGGGGGTTTAGTCCAGCCCACCAGGGTGCCCACCGGGACCTTCGGAGCCCGAAAAACCTTGTGCTTCAACACCTGAGCACGCACAATCTAGTCAACAGAAGCAAAAGTGAGCTGGACCCCCTCCGCGGGCCAAAGGAAACCAGGCTCAAACAAACTATGGTTGCGTCACTGCCATAGATGCCAGCAGGCGACTCCAAAAGGCCCACCCGGTGCCCCGAACCTGAATGGACTGGGTGAGGTTAAACTGCAACCACATCTCCTCAACGTGTGAGAAGAACGCTGAGTCGACCACCTCACAAGGAAACTGTCGCCAGATCACCTTTACCCATGAACAATCACGCATCACAAAAATGGTAGTCTCATCCTGACTACAGATAGGACAACGTGGATCCGAGGCGATATGACGCGCCACCCGCTGGTGATTTGTAAGAAGGCGGCATTTGGCCACCAACCAAAGAAATGATCTAATCCGTTGCGGGTCAGCCCATTTCCAGATAACCGCCCACAACCGAGAATGGGTATCCCTAGGACGCCCCTCTATAAGATCATATGCCGACTCCACCGTGAATCGCCCATGGGGGGTGGGAGCCCACTGCAACTGCTCCTCCCCAGTACCCGCCGTGGTGGGGCCTAACTGCGTCAGGGCCAAACAAACAGCAGACGGGAGGTATCGTCGAAACTCCGGCCATCGCCAAGCACTCCGATCATCCAGGAGAGACGCAACCGTATCAAACTGACGGTGGTCGGGGATCGGAGAGGTGGCAAACTGAATAAGGGGGCCCCATCCTTCGAGCCAGTTGTCCAACCAGAAGAGAATGCGTTGCCCATCTCTGCGGGCCCACGAAAGGCCCTGCCGAACTACATACCAAGACGCCGAGATCCCCCTCCAAATAATCGAGGCCCTAGGCCGGGAAAGCTGGAAAGGCACCGTGGTGGGTACGAGGCGATATTTCGCCCGGAGAACCTGAACCCACAGGGCGGTGGGCTTCGTGAGGAGCTCCCAACCAAGCTTGGCCAGCAGCGCGTCATTGGTAGAACGAATCTTCTTAAGCCCCAGGCCCCCTTCGGCCTTAGGCTTACAAACTGCATCCCAGTTGACAAGTGGCACTTTCTGGCCCTCAGTGGTAGACCCCCAGATAAAGTCTCGCCGAAGCTTTTCCAAGTTGTCGCACAACTGGCGTGCAAGTCGTGCAGTCTGCATCGTGAAGATGGGCAACGCCGAGAGGACCGTTTAGGTTAAAGTAAACCGACCGGCCAGAGACGACATCTTGGAACGCCAGCCTGCTAGCCGCAATTGGGCCGTATCGAGAATATGCTGGTACGTACATCTGGTCGTCCACTCATGAATCAGCGGAACTCTGAGGTAACGGCCCAAATTAGACGTAGTGCTGACCTGAAGCTGGTGGCTAAGATGCCTCGCAGTATCACGGGGGACATTCCTCGATGCCTGCACCAGTTGTGACTTTTCCTTGGAGGCTTTATACGGGTAGAAGAAGGAATGTTTCTGAACCACAATATAAGAGAAGCAAAGCAACCTAAGTTTGGTTCACGAAAACGTCCTGAACGAATAAGATCAAGCAACAGACAAAAATGGCTGAGCTGTTCGTGAAGCAAGCAAAGCAATATGCAGGGACGAGACCAACTTACCCACCTGAACTCTTCCATTTCATCGCCTCCAAGACCCCTGGTCATGACCTTGTATGGGACATTGGCACTGGAAGTGGACAAGCTGCTCAATCTGTGAGTTCTCTTCATTTCCTTCTCATTTTCTTCATCACACAAAAACCAAAGGTTTCGAATGCAACTTGAAGGTAATCAACAAAGTCCGATGTATTCAAACTCGGGTCTTATTTCCAACTTGGGGTTACTTGATTGACTTGGCTCAAATTGACCATTTTAATCTGATGTTATTCACTTGCAGCTATCTTGTTTCTACAAGAACGTTGTAGGCACAGACACCAGCCTTCAACAACTACAAATGGCACCAAAGCTTCCCAACGTCCGATATCACCAGACTCCTCCATTTTTGTCGCAGTTTGAGCTTGAACAGATCGTCTCAACACAGTCTGGTGTTGATTTGGTGACTATCACTCGAGCCCTGCACTGGTTTGACCATCCAAAGTTCTATGAACAAGTGAAATGGGTTCTCAAGAAGCCACATGGAACCATAGCTGCCTGGTGCTACACTGTTCCTGAAGTGAATGATTCTGTGGACGCAGTGTTCAAGCCATTTTACAGCATTGAATCCAACCCTTTCTGGGAACTTGAGAGAAAACATGTTGATGATCGGTATAGCAATGTTGAGTTTCCATTTGAGCCTGTGGAAGGAACTGATCGGACAGGGCCCTTCGAGTTCGTAGCAGAGAAATTGATGAACTTGGAGGAGTATTTTACATACATTAGGTCCTGGTCTGCGTATCAGACAGCTAAGGAAAAGGGTGTGGAACTTCTGAAAGATGAAGTGATTGAGAGTTTCAAGCTTGCCTGGAATAAAGATGGTCCTGAACAGAAAGTTGTCAGGTTTCCAATTTTCCTGAGGATTGGTAAGGTGGGGAATTTCTGAACTTTATAACCAATCTGTGTCCGTGTAGCTGATAAGATGAAAAGTCTCAGAATTTCTCTGATTGATTCTGTTCATTCAATTCCGCTAATCTGTTGCAAGAACATTTCAGTTCCTCTTGAAATGAAACAGAAATTGCAGATTGCAACAGGGAATTTGAGAATAGGAAACCCAAATTAAGGCAGAGATGGTTACAGTTTCCATTAATAAAAGTGTAGTTCCTGATAAGCTGGACGCTTCACGTCAATTGAAATAAATAAATGTTGCCTTCTTCACCATTTTGATCTCTAGATATCAGAAGCTACATTCATAATCACAATTAAGGATAATAATGAATTAGGACTTTGGCAATTGAATACATATATTTAAAAACAGTTTGAAATTATATCAAACTTTCAAAATGTGATTTCGAATATGAGTATGATAAAAATCTTAAATTCGGATGAATTTTAGATTAAAAACTAAATTTTAAAATCTAAAGTTCAACTTAAATTTGAAAATTTATTTATTAAGATCACAATCGATCGTAAATTTAATTAAATTAAAAAAGGTATTAATTAATATATTATATATTCAAATTAAAAATTAAAAACTACAATTAAAATGATAAAGTTAAGTCAAATTAAGTTTTATTAATTTAATTTATGAATTAGAAAACTTAACACAAATTTTAGTTGAAGTTGATATCAATGTAAAAACTTATAATTTGGATTGAATTTTAAATAAAAATTCATATTCTAAGTGAATTTGAATTGGATCAAAGCCTAGTAACTCTCGTTTAGGAAGTTGTATTCAACAAAAATTTTAAGGAAACAGCTTCGAAGACTTTAAAAATATGAAATATATATATAGAGAGTTCAAGGAAATTAAAAAAAAGAGGAACAGGTAGCTTCAGGAAAACTTAGCCCCTAAGACACCGACACGTCCAGACACTAACTAGACTGCCGGGTTATGGATGAGAAGTCCTTCTCTTAATCCTTGAATTAATTTCCTGTCCTGTCTAGGAAGGAACCTGTAAGAAAGCCTCTTTGGCACATAAAGTCCTTCACTTTTGTTTGTGGTTATCTGAGAAAGATTGAATCTTTGTTAGTAAGATTGACTTTTTCTTAGTTCTTTTTTGAGTTGGGTGTGTTGAGTTTTGTCCAAAACTGTTTCAGAAATGGAGGCAAAGATCAGCCAGTTCTTCGAGTCTGTGAGCTCCTTCTTCTCCGGTGGGGATCAGATTCCGTGGTGTGATCGGGACATCATTTGCGTAAGCCTTAACTTACCCAATATACGGTGTTAAATATCTACTTGAATTGTTTTGATTCCTTTGAGAAAAGTTTGGTAATATTGCAGAAATGGGTTTTTGTTCATGGTGGTGTGTATTGATCGTAGATTAATTGAACGGAGAATGAAGAAGTTTCTGGCTGTTGATAAAGATATTTCTTCCGGGTTGAGGCTAGAATTAGACATAGCTATGTTGGTTCTGAGAAATTAAACTCGAAACTAACCATTTTATGTTGGTTTTGTTCTTGGCTTTCTTTCTCTTTGCCTTGAATGGGTCGTTCTTTTTGGATCGGTAGAAGGATTTTTTTCTAACAGGAACTGCATAAGCGGGTATTGGGTGTCCATAAACTGGAATCCAAGTCAATATCCATAATCTTTCTCATGCTCCATATTTCATAATCTCAAACATAGGCGTGGTGCTTTGTATTCTAAATTAAAATGATGAGAAAATTTTATCATCTGATTAATGTTGTGCTAGTTTCCTGCAGGGATGCGAAAGAGAGATCGCGGAAGCTGCTAAGGGTGATTCAGATGACCTTAAGAATGAAAGCATTATGAGGTTGTCATGGGCACTTGTGCATTCTAGGCAACCAGAAGATGTTCAACGTGGCATAGCTATGCTTGAAGGTAGACTGAGTGAATATGTGCATGTGTTCATTTACTTTACTTGATTCTTGTTGTTGACATATAGTTTCTGATTCTTTTTCTATCTTTTAATCTCTTGAGATGGATTGACCTTCAGCCTGAGTAACTTAAGTTGTGAACTTTACGTTCTGTTTCGCTCATCCACTCCAGTGGCCTACTGCCTTATTGGCAAGTATGAAACTAGTTGATACTGTGATATTTTCTAATTTGCCAGTCTCATTTTTCTGCAGCATCATTGGCCAACAGTAGCCCTCCTCTGCAGCAACGAGAGAAGGTTTATCTTCTTGCTGTTGGATATTACAGAAGTGGGGATTATGCAAGGAGCCGGCAGCTTGTTGATAGATGTTTGGAGGTATATCTCTTGCTCTTACATACATTTTCTAAGTGACACAAAAGTTTCACAGTTCAACTTGTTAACATTGAGATTAACAAAAGTTTCACAGTTCTATTCTGTCCTTAACTTAAAATACTCCGGCTTGTAGATTGCACCTGACTGGAGGCAAGCTCTGGTTCTCAAGAAGACAATCGAAGATCGAATTGCAAAAGGTAATGTATAATATAACCGACTTGCACCCGACTTTCATCCTAGTAACAACAAATATTGTTTCTCCTGCATCAATTTGGGACTGTATTTCTGTTGCTAATATCAAATATGTTTGCGGCAAGCAGATGGTGTTATTGGAATCGGTATCACTGCAACCGCTGTGGGACTTATAGCCGGTGGAATTGCTGCTGCGGTGTCTCGCAAGAAAAGAGACAAGTGAGACAGCATCAGCACTGGCACCGACCCTGGCATTGGCATTGGCAGTTTTTCCACTGTTTACCAACTTTCTGATAAAGAACTTTAATAATGTGTGGGGAGTATAAAGCCACGGATTCAAATATGCCATTATATACATCTGATAGAACTGTTTAGCTTTGGAACATCTTTAACTCTCTGAATGCACATCTCTGTAATTAGAATTTTGCAATCTATCTTTGCATTTTGGGATTTGTGTAAATTAGACTTGTAGTTCAGGTAAACTTGGCCAACATGAGTGACTGTTAGGCTCTTAATAAACCAGGATTTTTGTAACTTCATGGCTCCTGCAACCATTTGACCTTGGTACTGGTGTTTCTTTTGTTTGCGGTGTAGAACAGGAAAAATATTTTTAGCACTAATTGGATTGAAAAATAATTCAAATTAGGAAGCGTGTTTACAACTTGTTTGAACAATTCCTGGGTTGTTTTTTATTATTGTTTGAACAAGATTAACACCATTAAAGAAGATGAAAACGCTATGAAATCCATGTTGAAAAATACTATTGTGGACTACAGATTTTGTGTTATCAACAAGATTGTTCAAAAGATTGCCTCCATATATATTTAAGGTTTACACAAGGAATCCACTGTTCTCTCCGCTTCTTTCGCAACAGAAGCTTTAGAATACACAAAACAGGTCAATTCTACAGACAGAAGATAAATCCTCAGCCAGCTAATGCTTAACTACATGGAACCTGCATAACAAATGTAACAAGAAAAAAGATTCATGTTCAAGGCTCTTAATCTCCAGTGGCAAGGGCTGAGTGCAACACATCCTCAAGATACTTCTCAGCAGCAGCATATTGCCTTTTCTTGTCCTCAATTGCCAAAGCAGCTAAAGCCTTATCCTGTAGCAGCAAAACTATTCAGCATTTCTTCTTCCTCTAGAATAGTATGACAATTCACAAAATGTTAATGATGCTAAGTTGATTAGAATGCAAAATTACCGGCGGCAAATCCTGGTAACTCCTTAAGGTATCAAGAATGGGTTTAGTTTTCTTCTCCAAATCCTTTCTATGCTCAGCCATCTCAACCAGTACACCGTGACTAATCTCTGGACTGTATCCCACACGATTAAGAAGTGCCTGGACGACACAACTTCGAGTGAGAATATAAAGCAGCTAAGCAATGAAGAAATGGCTGTAGTTTCATCAATCTAATATCGTCGAGAAAGAAAATACTTTGCCATGCCAAATTTGCACAAATCTTCCAAACAGATTTTGTTAGCCACGCATGAAGTGAGTAAAAAGCAAGAAAAGAAACCTCATCTCAGCTAAAACTCTTTTAACTAGATGACAATTGATTGAATGGGATCACATTAACTTATGCATTCAGAATAATCTTACGACAGATAGGGAATGATTGTTTGACAACCTCACTCTCCAGTTCACAAAAGAACTAAATCCTGATTCTTCAATACCTTGTAGTTTGAATACTGTTGGAAGTATTGTCTCTCCTTTGATGCCATAACTGCCAAATTAGTTCTCCAGTTTTCCATCTGAGACTCACAAGGAGCCACATCATCCTCCAACTGCGCCAGTGTTCTACAAGAACATATACAGAGTGCCATGAAAACATATGATTCAAGAGAAGCAAAATAAATATGATTGAGCATTGAGATAACCTAAAATGATTCTTGTCAAAGAGTGCAAAGTTAAAATCATAAGATTTACCTTTTTAAATAAGTAAGCCTTGCTATTGCCTTACGGGTGTAATCAAGAAGAATCTTGGACTCCTTTTGTACTTTAGCCCTCTTTTCCTCAACTCCAGTCTTTCGTAGCGAAATATCACCCATCGCTACAAGAAAACTACATGCACATCTCCAACGTAATATGGGAACAATTAAATGAAGGAACTTAAATAAACTTTAAAACGCAGAATGACATCTTACCTACTCAGCTCAGTGTCCCTGATATTCAATAAATTTGCCACATTTGCAAGAACTTGAGATGATGCAACCACATTTGAGGGCAAACTCTCCTGTGCCAGTCCTACATGCTCTAATATCTCCCTAATCCTTGCAGCTACACAGAAATACAAAAATGCTCACTCTGTGAACAAGAAATGCAACTTCTAAGATAAGAATTAAAGGTTCTATTAAGAAATAAATAGAGCCTACAAGTACGAAATGTTTCCGTTCCCATGAGCACAAATCATGGCACTTCACTAGAACATAACATGTGTAGGCAATAAATCGAAACAAACAGAAAATCCCCAAGACCTTGTGCACGATATTCAGCAGCTTTCTGGCGGAAATCATTGGCAACAATAACAGCAGCTTGCGTTTTAGCCTGAGAGACAGTTGCTAAATTGTATAAATGAGCAATGCTGCGAGGAGTGTATTCAAACTCCGGAACATCTTTTCCTGTTGCATCAAATTGAGAGGAGAGCCAAGCCTTGACCTCTGCAATTCTAGCAGCATCACTAGTAGTCTTTACTTCAGTCCCAGGTGGATCTACTCCAACAATTATGTCACTCATTGGCTTTTCACGGAATTTCAATACACTATACCAAACTACGCAAAAAAACAACAAAACAAATATAACATAAATCTCACATACTCAGTAGGTGATTACAAAAATCTGAACCCAACATTTTGGATTGCCCACAACAAAAACAGAAACTTGCCATATAAACCATTTGTTCCTTCTAATTTTCCCTTAAAAGTTCATAAATTTGATGTCTTTATCACATCAGCATCCAATTAAGTTTCCATTTACCATCCCAAGTGCACTAATTCTCCAAAATATAACCCATTCAGAAAAACTCAACAACA
>JANIJH010000003.1:2282894-2311299 GCA_024520975.1 Erythroxylum areolatum
GGCATCCTTTCAATAATGCTCTGAATTTGGGTTTTAGAAAACCCGATTTCCTCCATATAAGAAAGTAAAGAATCACAGTTTTGTGGGTCTTTAACATATTTGGTTGTTGAATTTGGGATTTTAAAGCAAACTCAGGGGAGAATCGCTGGTGATGTATCAAGTATTTGCAACCATAATGCTAGGTTGTGATCTTTCAAACACAGAGGTAGAAAAGAAACACTTAGAGATCAAGAAAAGGGTTGCTGCGCCGGCTGCGTGTTGAGGTTCTTAGAAATGTTGATATGAAACTACTCCAAACAAAGTTGGTCATTTTCAGTTAGGTTATACTGAACTAAGAGAGTCCCAACTGCAATCTATGGATCAGAACATGAAAACAAACGTACCTCGATGTTTGTCCGAAATGGAGACGAAGACAGTATTTTGCTAGTCCGTTGACCGTTGGTCGATTCCGTCACACTGACGAGAGTTTTGCGACCAAATCTCTCAAGAGTGTTCAGTCTTGTCCTGCTTAAACTTTATTCCAAAACACTTCCAAGTTTGGTGACGTTTCCTCCCCTTTATTGAACGTCTAGAATTAAGATGAAAACGAAAAGGGAATAAAAAGATGAAAGCTTCAAAACTTGTATTCACATTGCACTAAGCATATCCAAATTAACACGACGAGAATATACAGAGAGAGCTAAGAGTGGCCGACCAATTATCTGCGCTCAACTAATCCACAAAACTGGAAAATGAGTAAAAGAACAATCGATGGAGGGCAAGATAAGAACTTTAATTAAAAAAGAAGCAAAAAAGAGAGAAAGACGCTGACCCAGAAAAGCATTAGCTATGGTTGTTGGGTTCGATTGGTGATTGCCGGCCGATGAAAGAGAATGCGTGGCGTCACGTGGTGGTCGGATTTGAAAATCACAGCGGAAAGATTTCAACTTCCAAGTTTGGTCATGTATCTGCATTCCTGTTTTTTTTTGGGTTCAAAATTAAATATCAATTAATGATAAAATTTATATATTTTAAAGTTTTATTTGTTAAATAAATAATTTTTTTCTACAAAAACTTTAAAATATTATTTTAATTTCCAAATAAATAGGGACTAACTAGATTGGACCAAACGTTGCTATGCTTAAATGAATAATGTTTACGAAGGAATTAGTAATTCCAAATTTTTATTAAAATTTTAAATAAATTTAAATTTTAAAATTATCTAAAATTTGATTAAATTTAATTATTTCTCTTCCACACTATATTTATGAGAAAGTTTGCAAATTTTTTTGAAATTTTTTCATGCCAAATTTTTCATTTTTTCTTTTTATTGTATTTAAAAAAATAAAAAGAAAATAAAATAGACGTGATAATAACCAAGATTTTAAAAACCGAAACTGATAAAAAATTTGAATCAGTTAATGATCCGGTTTAATTTTTAACTAATAATCTGTTAATGTAAAAATTGGTCGGTTTAATTTGAGAATTGGCTGGTTTCATCGAACCGGTTAGATCAGTTCGATGATACAAAAATACCAAATCCTTGACCTCGCAAGTCGCCCCTTCACCATTTCAGATTTTGTGAACAAAAGTTGAGAACGTTTCGATTGTCACAAAATTCATTGCATAGAGAAGTGTATAAAGTCGTACGTAAATCAATAATCAACAAGGTATTTACAAACTAGGGTGGAGTGAGTGAACTCTTTGAAGGTGAACAAGTTGAGTTGGGAAGTACTTAAATTGAAAATCAAGAATTGGCTTGAGGCAACGAAGATAGTCACGTGGGGATGTGATCCTCTATGTCAGCAACTTTGACCCAATTCTGTCCTGGTTCATCCTATCCATCTATTTATGTGGGATCTCATATAAATAGATGGATAAGATGAACTGGGACAAAGTTGAGCCAGAGTTGCTGGCACAGAGAATTTAAGGAGATCATGAGGACTTTGCACATTAGGGAGAGAATTGTCACATAAATGGATGGATAGGATGAATTGGGACAGAGTTGAGTCAGAGTTGTTGGCACAGAAAATTTGAGGGAACCATGAAGACATTGTGCGGGGAGAGAATTCTCACATAAATGGATGGATATGATGAATTGGGATAGAATTGGGCCAGAGTTGCTGGTATAGAGGATTTGAGGGGACCATGAGGATATTGTGCATTAGAAAGAGAATTTTGTGTGATGTCGTTTTCAAGGTCTCACAGACTCCATCACAGAGAGTTGCTTTTTTGAAATATATAGAGAAGGTGCTACTCTTCTCTTCAACTTCCCCGAGCTCGTCGCTAAGAGCAAAAGATCGTCGTTGAAAAGAATTTTTCTCTTCCTTGATATGTACACCTCAATCTCTACGCAATGATAGGAGATTGATGAGATATTGTCGTTTGAGTCGTGTTCTGCTGTTTGATTCTTATTTATTATATATCAATTTTATAGTAGTTCATAATCAATTGAATCTTCAAACTTTAAATTTTTTCTTCAACCGGTTCGATGTCCGATCTGATTTTTAAAACATTGATAATAACATAACTAAATCATGATTTACTCATATAGGGATGGTAATAATCGGGCAACTAGTTATTATTTATACTTTAATTTTGATTTAAATATGCTTGAAATATCACAAAATAACGCTATTTTAATACAAAATTTTGAGTCGTTTAAATTTTTTGAATCGATTCTCTAAACTTGAACTTAACTTAAAATTCAATCAATTCACATTTATCCTATTAATTTTGAGCTCGGGCCAAAGATTAAATGTCATCCTTGCCCACATGGACAAAAAGAGAATCATGGTATACAAACTCAGCTGTAGAGCTAAGATGGTGGTCCATCAAATTAATTATAATGTCCATTTCAATCTGTTGGTGAGGGCACATAACTCCATATCATGGACCTCCTATATGCATCTCTTTATGTTATTGCTTATGTTGAACAGGTGGAGATACATTGTTCACAAATTAATTAATTGGTAAATATTTAAGAAGATAAAAATTGTCAAAGAAAGATAGAAATAAGGGCAATAATAAGTCAGGTAGAATTAGATCTCTAAGAATTCTCAAATTTGAATTGTTTAGTTTGGTTTGATTTATTTTTTTATAATTGATCAAATTCAAATAATTTTCAAATTTAAGCTTGAATATTTAAGTTTGAGTTTAGTTAAATTAAATTTAGTATGATGATTTTAGATTGAGTATAGTCATATTTAAATTTTTTTGTTCTATTTAGGGATATTTTAGTTCAATTTTAACTCGAAATCTCCTATTTAAACTTGAATTAACCAAATTTTAGATCGAAGATTCGTTCATAATTAAAATGATATCATTTTAGTAAATAAGTTAAAACAATATTATTCAAACTAAATTAGCCTTGACTAATTGTTAATTTATTAAATTTTGGTAAAATTGTATTGTTTTAACTTGAAACTTGGTCCTATTAAACTTCCATTCAAACCCGACTCGAGTCAAAGGAAACTCAATTAAACTCAAATAAATGAACAAAAAATTGCACAAGATATTAATTAACTAAAAAAATCCCACATTTCAACATTATGGTAAACTTACTAAGAATGGACCTAAACATAATAGAGCTTGCAACTTTACATAGATACCACTTGTCACTATGTCTGGCAATGAAATTGACAATGAACATAATGATTATAGCAACTACTTATTTAAAATTTCATTAAAGCCCGGCATTTGAAGAGGTCTAAAGGTATATAATTTTACGAAAAATTATTAACATTATTTTTAACAAAAATCCTTCTCCAAAATAACAAAAAAGCACCTTCATTTCCCATTAAAGTCAATAAATGTATTATTATTATTGATATTAATTGATTTTTATAATATAAATCAAGTTAATTAAAAAAAAAGAGTAGATGCCTATGAAACTCCTTCTTTCAGCCAATTTTTGTTGGAAAACTATTCTTTCTACTCCATTCAAATTGATTTGAACACAATACTATTTTAAGTAGAAACAGAAAATGAACAAAGTTCAAAAGATGATTCCTTAATCTAGCAAAGCTTCCAAGATAAAATATTATCTGGAGATTCAAAAAGCTGATACACTGTAGGAAGATGAAAGGGATATGGCACCTTATCTTACTATTCCACTTTTAACTAAGATTTTTAGTGTCATTTCCAACTTTCTTCTCTAAAAGTTGTCTGCAACCAACACATTATCTCCTCTTCCTATCATTATTGTAGTCTAAACTTAAGTCTGTTGACCAGATTATCTACCATTACCAATAGGCCTCTAGAGTTTGTCTCTTTCACTCTCTCTCATTGTCCCTGTGAAAGCTGAAGATCACACGGTCCTTTACATAGGCTTTTACCTGACCTGTCTCAAACCTCAAAAGCTAAAACCAAGAAGAGGTTGGAGGAGAAAGCACAAGGCAAACCAGAACATCTCCTACTACAAACACTTCAAAAATCTTGCGGGAATAGGGTTGTCTTGTCTCCTATTACTAGCCTCAATCCCCATAAAACCAAACCAAAAAGGTGTAGTAAGAAAAAGGAGTAAACAAAAATAAAAATGGCACTCTAGAGAGAGAGGGAATCTCTGTTTCATCTGTTTTTGTGGCATAAATGGGCTGTTCAGCTTCAAGACCAAGCACATTTGTCAACGAGGGCAATGACGCAGAAGAAAGCTACAACCTTTGTTATGCTTCTCATTGCTCTCCTGTGGAGAACTCTATTTTCTCTCCACCACTCCAGTGTTCTTCACCGGCAACAACCACTACTACTCGAGCTCTCTCTCTTCAGGCTCCTTTGATCCACCACCTGCCTTCAAGGGAGGGTGATTCTCACCACTTGGTTTACCTTACCTCCACCAGTTATGGCTCTCTTCGCCTCATTGAACCTTCAAAACTTAACATCCTAGAACTGCCTGACCAGCCTCAAACACCGTCCAGCTTCACCAAGAACACTGTGAAAGCTCAAGTCTTGGGGGAGGACGTGAGTGAGTCTCTGTCGCTTGATTCCGTCATCAACACTTGGGAGCTCATGGACGGCCTTGAAGAAGATGATGGTGGTGATGGGATGAATCCAAGTTCGTTACTTTATAGTCCTTCTTTGGATGTTTCTTCGCAACCCAGTTCGTTTCAGCTTTCTGCTGTTGACGGAAATGTCAAGAAACTCTTTGGATCTAATAATTCATCTCAAGTTGATGACTTGGGAACTGAGAATTCGGTTTCATTATCAAAACCCTTGTGGAAACATTTGTCTGAGGAATCATTCCTGTCAAAGCTGGATCCGAATGTGGTTTCCAGTTACAGGCGTGCATTATCATCTAGGGAACTGAGTTCTGAAAAGGAGTACGGGAATGCAACGAGATCAATTGATTATACTATAGTGAACTCTTTATCAACCACTACTGATTGCTTTCTGCGAGGGACAGAGGATAGAGTTGTTCTGTACTTTACAAGTTTGAGAGGAATCAGAAAAACCTATGAGGATTGCTACTCTGTTAGAATGATATTTAGAGGTTTTAGAGTCCCAGTTGATGAAAGAGACATTTCAATGGACTCCACATACAGAAAAGAGTTGCAGAGTGTGTTGTTTATAGGGAAAGCATTGAGTTTGCCACAAGTGTTTATCAGGGGAAAGTATATTGGGGGTGTGGAGGAGATTAAGCAACTCCATGAAGTTGGTGAATTGGCAAAGCTTTTGGAGGGCTTTCCAGTTCGAGATCCTACTTGGGTTTGTGAGACTTGTGGGAATGATAGGTTCTTGCCTTGTCCATATTGTAATGGAAGTAGGAAAGTGTTTGATGAAGAGGAGGATCAATTGAGAAGGTGCCCAGATTGCAATGAGAACGGGTTGATTCGATGCCCGGATTGCTGCTGCTCATGAAAGATTCTGGTTCAAGTCTAACTGGTAATCTGTGACTTCTGGTTATCTTTAGTGTGCTTCAGAATTTTCTCACTACTTGTGCCACATAGATTGTTTACTTCCATCTGTTCAAGTTGAAGCTTTTGGGAAAAGAATGTGCTAAACAGTAACAATTTTTCCTGTAACTTATCTACTTGTTGCCATCGCTGAATTCCAGTGAGACTCTTCATTTACTTCTGTTCTTGTCATCAAATTTTGAACAAGATAAGATACAGAGGGACCTTGTTGGATACTCTTGTTCATGTTTTGTTTAAGCCTCTTAAGCATGTGAATGAGAGGTAATGTAAGTTAAAGATATAGTGGTGATTGCACTTTATGAGTACTTTGTTACTAATGTTGTTCAGTTTACTCGATATTCTCCAATTAAATGCACTTCATGTGATAAAGGGTCATTGGTCATGAACATGGGAAATAAAAAGTTTGAAGCCTTAACGTTGTAGCTGCAATGGCGAGTTTTTCTGCAGTAACCTATACATAGAGCTAGCCTACTGATATGTTTTCCACAGATTGACTTTCTGTTTTGCTACCTAAAAGTAAAAGACAATGGCTCGATCACATTCGAAGTCAACAGACCAAGTTCCGGACTTGGATTCTTATTTGACATAATTTTTCAGATTTAATAAATTATAAAAAAATTGCATCAGTTGCGCATAAATCAATGGATTAAAAAGGATTCAGAATTCTTTTTCAGGTCCGACCTATTCGATTCATTGTCAATTCTAAAAAACAAGGATACCATTACAGCTGCACACACCCGTGAGCTGTGGCCATATAGGAAGGATCAGTCTCTGCCCAGAAGTACAACCCTGACAATATGTTGGACGAACACTGACTTTGCAGTGCTAACATTTTTGTTGGCACCTACTGCCCCAAGTTCTTTTCTGCAAATGTAATATTGACCACAAACATCACCTGGAAACAGTGTTTTACAGTTGGACAAAACTTTTGGAAAAGCATCTATTTTGGGGTTGAAATAGTAATATTACTCTCAACATCATATTCAGAACTAGACAGGAGATGAAATATGATTCTTCTCTTTCAGAGAATTCAGCATGAAGATGGGTATGTTCTTTTAGTTCAGATGATTATGAATTGTAATCACTGGAGAGAAAAGGTAATATAACATAAAAAAAGACTACTTAAAGATTATAAACAAAGCAAAAAGTGTACTTCAGTCTTAAAAACAAAGCTATATTGTTGAAGCCAAGTTACTGTAAACGAGTTAAAGAGTTTTTACACTTGAAGTGTGATGTGCGGTAAGTTGTGGGAAATTTGCAGCTTCTTATGCTTGATTACCAACTTGTCACCTCACAAGAACTCTAAATGTACTGTGTTATTATTAATTTCCCTCCAGATTCAAGCCTTCTAGGCCTGTCCTCTTCAATGTCGTCAATTGTTTCAAGATCCCGAGTTATGAACCATCTGTTAACTAGCCATAAACCGAGCTTACAGCACATGTAATACAGACAACATTCAGAGACATTCCCAGTCTACAGCTGAAGGCCTCCAATTCACCAGAAGGAGCTGAGAATTTGAAGTTAAGACGCAGATGAATACTAAGAGAATTTGAAGTTAGACGCAGATGAATACTACTACTAGTCTATGTGAAATGCAAATGGTGTATATAAGAAACAATTAGTATATCCCCTCTCAAGTAATAGAACATGCAGAAAGCTTCAACACTGGTCATGTATGCAACCTCGGAACTTGTCATATGCATGCAGTTGGTCTTACAGACTCATTTCAAAAGTTCAATCGGTCGTCCAATATAGTTGTATTGACAAACAGTAAAGTCCTCAAATTGTTCAGTTGACAGTAGGTTGGTACACCATTACAAGATACCACACGACTTCCAGAAATATAATATGACACGTACACACACACACACACATATATATTCAGTAAAAGAAACACTACTTGATATGAAAAGTCTTTCCTCCCTAAAATGAAAACTGAAAATACCTTTTGAATGTCATTGGGCAAAACCAGGTTCTCTTATTCTCATTGAGAAAAAAAAAAGTACATGTCCAGCTATGATATGGGAAAAAGTAAAGACCAAGAAAACAATGATCTTTCCATGTTCACCGCATCGGCTGCTGATTGTAATGACTCTTCTCCTTTTTCTTAGCAGCAGCAAGCTTAGCATTCCTTGCAGCAGCCTCACTTGCAGCAGCTCTGGCAGCAGCATCCATCTCTTTACTTGATTTCTTCTTCTTTGTAGAAACCACCTTCTTCAATCGCTCTTTCACATCAACAGCAGATGCATCCTCTGCCTTTTCTGTATCAGCAGTTTTATCCACTCCATGTCCAGCATCAGCACCATGTGGCTGATCCTGGAAATCCTTTGCTTCCTTTGAAGATTTTTCCTTCTTTTTCTTCTTTTTTGCACTTCTGCTCTCACTTGTGGTATTTTCCTTCTTTTGCAGGTCTTCATTGTCCTCTGCTTTCTTCCCCTGTGCAGTACCTGTGCACCATAGAAGCATCCACCTCAGAAACTTTGTTATGCAATCTTGTGCAAGTTTCAGCCAAATCAAGAGCCAGGAACTACAACAGGAGACAGGTGGACGATCTAAAAAGGATATTAAATAATCCTCACTACACTCTTAAATCCAACAACTAAAAGTATGATGAAAATCCAAGGGTGAGACATAAGAATCAAAGAATAAACAGAATATTATTGAAAGAAATACAAAAAAAAGGATCATAGCTTCCATAATATATTCCCATAAAAGCGTAGATCTTCCATCATGAGTTCATGAAGAAAGGCATTTAAATTCAGATCTATAGTACACAGTATACAAATTTAAGTATTAAATCCAGCATTTAACAGTACAGGTACTATGAAAATGAAATCACAATCAAACTCGAAAGACATAAAGAAAGAAAGCATCAACAGAATCTTACAGCTGCTATAATTTAGTCCCACACAAGGTAGATCTTCCATCACAAGTTCACGAAGAAAGGCATTTATATTCCAAGGTCTGAATTTCATAGTATAAAAATTTATGTATACTACAGGATTTGTATCATTTATTCTCATTTTCTTTAGTGATATCATGTGGATGGTGTCATACTATGATATAAATTCGAAGTTAAATGAGGAATTGGGAGATATCATATAACCACGCAATGATGTTAAGTTACCATGGGATTCATCCCCACTGGTCTCCTTTTTATAATACCCCAACTCAGCAAGAACAGCATCAAGCTCCTCAAGCCCCTTTTTCTTCAATTCCTTCTTGGAAAGCTGTCTTTCTGTATCTTTATTAGTCAAAGAAGCTTCAGTTGGCTTCTTGACTGGCTCAACTTGTACTGAATTCTCAGCTTCATGTTCATCTTCATGTTCTTCATCAACGTCATCATCAACTTCATCCAGACCTTCTTCCTCACTTGCACTTTCCTGACAATAAAGCAGGACCCATGTAAGAAAAATGAATTGCGATTCAAACAGTTCATATCTCAAACTTTTTATCACGTAAATAGACGGTAATATATGATTTGTTAGATTCAACTATGGATGGACAAAATGTAGATGTGAAAAGAAAAAAGACCTTCCCGCTCTCACTTGTTCTTCCTCGCATAAGTTGGAGATTGTTTAGTTTTTAAACTGAAAGTAAAATCAATTGCCAGCCCTAAAGTTTCCAGCATGCGATTTCTTTCACTTGGATATCATGACTTACAAAGGTGACATCAACCAATTACCTTAAACCTCCAATTTACTGCCAACCAATAAACGTTCTAATCAATCATTACTAAGTTTCTGATATGGTTGTCAGCTATTGTTTAAATCCCTAGTCATTAATTTCCATACCAAAGTTTTCATGTATGTCGTGGTACCAAATTTTCCTTGGATGCTTCAATCCTATTTTTTCTTTGTTTTGGTATAAGATCATTCATGCCATTAGTTTCCCTTTATGGTATACATGCTAACAAAGTAATTGCAGCATAATTAGCTTTCACCAAGATTGGCAAAGATTACAGATCAGTGGCTATCAATTTAAATTTATTTTTCAATAGGCTTGCATAACAAGTGAAAAGAGAGGCTCTGGACCAAACCGTACGGTTGAAAATATACACATGTTGCTTTGCACAAATTTCCAAGCTGTCAATCTCAACAAACCAAAAACATCATTATTTAACAGCTTATCGACAGAATTTATTCTTTAAAGTGCAAGTTGACAACAAAGGAAATCTAAACTCACAATATAAGAAATAGTTATGCAATCAAAACAATAAAATGTATGCTTTCAGCAACTTCTACGCTGAAAATAAAACATGTATACAGTTTAAAAGATCAAATTAATCTCCATAAAGTTAAAAAGCATAGCAGTAACTGAAGCATGTAACCTCAAATCATCTACAGAACCTAACAAACTTCATATCTCAAAAGTTTAAAAGCATCAGTATTCTTTTACAGAGATCGTTTATTCCATGTTTTTCATCCAAGCATTGATTACATATCCAGTGCTAATCATAGGTAAAAGTAAAAGAACTTTTTGCTAAGCTTGAATCCTAGTCATTAGTAATCAGCATGCATAAGCAATTTTGTTCTGAGATACAGAATGTTAACAAAGAAGAATGGAACTATTGCTTTCCAAAGACGTAGCAAATTAGAAACGAGTCTACAAGCCATCATTCTCATCTCTTGTTCACAACATCAATATCACTATCAACTGCGTCAATTGATCCAACCATGAAACCATAATACAGATGCAAAACCCGTTATGATAATGCTCAATTTGCCACTCCACTCCAAATCCACATAAGAAAGCCATCCGACAAGGAAGGTAATTATTCATTCACATATATCATCCATCAAACTTCCGAGACTCACATATCTAGCAGCAGTCATAAACACTAATAAACAGCAAAATAATCTAACAAATGAACACCATCAACAAATAAAAACCAAATCCAGATATCTATTACCTCAACAACTTCCTTTTCCACCTTGGTATCAGCGTGCGCACTACCCCATACAGAAGCGGGTGGAGCAGTGGTGGCATAGTAGTCATCGTCGTCTTCATCATCGACGTCCGCCCACGATTTCGCCGTGAGAGGCGCCGGAGCCCAGAATACCTCTTTCTCCTGCCCCTTAGATTTGTTTCCACCGGCGGTGGCTTTGTTGGACCCACCCTCCTTCTTCTTCTTCTTCCTTAAACTTCCCAAAGCTGCAAACACGTTTGTGCTGTTTAGCACAACTGACTCATCCTTTCTGCTCCCTCCTGCTCCCACCATTTCCTAATAACCTAATTCTTGAACTCCACACAACACAAATTTCCTGCAAACCAAACAAAGCTTCGACCTTTGTTAACTTTCCTTTTTTTATCTTATTTACAAGATAACAACCCAATTAAATTTTTTGGTCAAGTTTGCTTTTTTTATAGAAGGAATTTAGATGGGTAATTAATTGATTGGAGAAAAGATAACAATAAATGTAGGATCTTGGATAAGGGAAACTAGGGTTTGAAGAAGAAGGTATTTTCAATAGATGTGTATGATCAGATGCAAGAACAAAAGGGCTTGTAATAAATGGTGGAAACGGCTGATTAAAGTGCTTCTTCTGATGAGAAACAAACAAGACAGAGGCTATATGAATGTAATGGAGCAACAGAGAACGTTTTGCTGTGTATTTCACTGTTTTGTGGATGAGAGGGCAAATGGTCGGTTATGAGAGCTTATATGTTGAGAGAATATAAAGAAACAGCGAGGTTAGATATGGGTTTTCAATTTTAGTATTTTACTATTAGAGGTTAAATATTGGATTTTTAATTTTGTTTTTATTATAATAATTTATTAAATTATAGAATATGAAGGAAAATAGGAAACTTGCACAAACAAAAATAAATATATGAAGACCAGAGGTGGGCTCATTTGCGGTAGACCTCACCAAATAATGTGTTTTTGACTTTTGAGGGAGTTCAATTCAAGATGGGCTCTTTCTTCCATTTTAGGTTCCAAATTCATTTAAACCACAAAATATTGTAGTTTTGTTTGATTTGATCTAGTATAAATAAAAAATTAAAAAAATCTTTAAAAAGCAGAAAATCTTATTCGATTACAAAGCCAAAGCTTTATTTTGTTACGGTTTAGTTCACTTGACCTTAATTTGAAGGAATTCTTATATATTAGTTCACTTGCTAAGTTTGGATTACATATAAACATTGATCCTTATTGGTTCATTATTTGAGCAAGTGTTTGATTCAAACACCATTCCATCGTCTACCTCTCTCTCACCAAATAAAACATGCAAAAACTAGCTTAGTTGACAATAGGTTTTGGCTGCAAAAGTTGGTAGGAAGTACAATTATGCATTTTAACACACATACGCAGAAAACATATGAGATCAAAACTTTTCCTCCTCTAAAATGAAAACCAAAAATGACCCGATGAATGTAATTCTCGAAAGACCAGATTCTCATGTCTTATTCTCACTGAGGAAACAAATACACGTCTTCCTGTCATATGGGAAGAGGTAAAGAAGAAGAAAAGAATGATCTTTCCGAGCTCACCGCATTGGCTGCTGATTGTAATGACTCTTCTCCTTTTTCTTGGCAGCAGCAAGCTTAGCATTCCTAGCAGCAGCCTCACTTGCGGCAGCTCGAGCTGCAGCATCCATGTCTTTACTTGATTTCTTCTTCTTTGTAGCAACCACTTTCTTCAAGCGCTCTTTCACATCAATAGCAGATGCATCCTCTGCCTTTTCTGTCTGGGCAGTTTCGTCTGCTCCATGTCCAGCACTTGCATCAACAGGCTGGTCCTCGAAATCCTTTGCCTCCTTTAAAGACTTCTTCTTTTTCTTCTTTCTTGCACTTTTGCTCTCACCTGCAGCATTTTCCTTCTTTCCCAGTTCTTCATTATCTCCCTTCTTGTCTTGTGCACTACCTGCTCATTGTACAAATTTCCACTTCAGAATAAATTTTTATGCGTTGGAAAGCTCCAATTCGGAAAATTTGACCAGTAACAATAATGACTGATGCAACTTTGTATCAGTTTCAGCCAAACCACAAGCCGGTAAATTTATACCATGACAGTAGAAAGGTGCAAAACAAAAATCAACCTTCATAAGGTAAAGCATAATATCATAGGCATGCTTGAGCATACAAGATGATAAAATTGGCCCCCACTACAATCATAAATCCATCTAAATCTAACAGTATGATTATGCTGAAAACGAAATAACAAGGAAACTATGTTGGAAGAGACATAAAAAACTTTCAAAAAATGGGTCGTTGATTGATGCAATGGACTTCCAGTGAGGTAAATCTTTGTCATCATTTCATATGTCATGAAGGCATTTAAATATCAAATCTTAAGCTCATACTATGAAATTTATGTCATCCATTCCAGTTTCCTAATTATGTCATCTATCTAATCTTCAAGAGTTAAATCAAGAACTGTAAGATAAGCTTATAACCAGGAAAAGATGCTAAGTTACCATGGAAGTCATCGCTACTGGTCTCCTTTTTAGCATATCCTAACTCAGCTAGAACAGCATCGAGCTCTTCAAGCCCCTTTTTCTTCAATTCCTTCTTAGAAAGCTGCCTTTCGGTATCTTTATGAACCAAAGAAGCGTCTGCTGGCTTCTTAATTGGCTCGAGTTGTACTGATATCTCATGTTCATGTTCATCATCACGTTCGTCATCGATATCATCAACTTCATCCAGACCTTCTTCCTCACTTTCACTTTCCTGAAAATGAAAGGCATCAATATGAATTGCAAAACAAACCATTTGTCATACCGAGTGAAAAGCAAGATAAGCTCCAAAATAATTTTTTTTCCTGCCCTCTTGCTCTTCTTCCTAACACCAAGAAGTGGGGATTGTCCATCTGATTGAGCCTCAAAAGCTTTGACCAAAACTCACATCAAATGATGGCACATAATGAATACAGTACCTAATTCTTTCCTTGAATTTGAGATTAGGAAACTTTTTCATTAGCCTATTTTATAGAATAATGCCACCGTTTGAATTAGTCAAAGCTATCATCAAGGTTTGAGAAAAAGTGGAGACCAGTGGCTATTGAGATGGAGTTCTAAATTCTTTCTCCAATCCTTAATAACCAAAAAACGCGTCAGTTATCAATCAGTAACCAAAAACTACCGAACAACAGCAAAATAATCTAACACATAAAGACCTCTAAGAAAAAACTAACATCATCAACCAATGAAAAACAAATCCAGAAATCCATTACCTCAACAGCAGCTTCCTTTCCCACCTTCGGATCACTATGAGCACTGCCCCAGACAGAGACAGGTGGAGCAGTTGTGGCATAGTAGTCATCATCATCTTCATCATCCACGTCCGCCCATGATTTCACCGTGAGAGGCGCCGGAGCCCAGAAAACCTCCTTCTCCTGCTCCTTAGTTTTGTTACCACCGGCGGTGGGCCCACGGGACTCAACATCCTTCTTCTTCTTCTTCCTTAAACTTCCCAAAGCTGCATACGCATTCGTGCTGTTTATCACCACTGATTCGCCCTTCCCGCTCCCTCTTGCTCCCACCATTTCCTATCAAGAACAACCTAATCCTCCAACCCAGAAAACCCAAATCCTTGCACTCAAACAAATTTTTAATCTTTGTTCCCTCTTCTGTTTTTCTCTTCTTTAACAGATAACAAGCAGATTACTTTTGCCTGCTTTGTGGGCAAAGCAATCTTTTTTATATAAGAATATAAGAAGTTTCACGAAGAAATTAGATGGGTTGTTAATGGAATGGAATAAGGATAACAATGGATGTAGCACTTCTGAGAAGATATCTAGGGTTTTCAGAAGGTGGTAGTTTCTCTATGGCTGTGAATGGCATTGAAGGAGAAGAACAAAAAACGATAACCAAAACGACGGCGTCCTGTATACCGACAAAGGCTGGATAGCCTAGATTTGATTTTTGGCACGGTACATTCTAGATAGAGCTTTTTTGTCTTTTAGGGCATAATGCTTTAATGTACAAGAATTTGAAAAAGGAAATTATTTAAAAAATTAGCCCGAAATTAAATTAATTAATAAAAATTTATTTATATTTAAATTTTAAAAAATTAAAATTTAAAAATATAATTAAAAGAGATTATTGAATAATTTAAAGTTTTAATTGAAAAATAATAAATGTAAATTAATTAATTTATTTTAGTTTATAAAAATTTATTAATCTATAAAAAATTACTAATTAATTAATAAAATAATTTGAACAAACCAAATTAATTTAAAATTTTAATCATTAATTTATTAAAAAACAAAAAAAAAGTTAATGATAAGAGAGCAGGAGAATCATTATTAATCCTATAGTTTAAAATAGCATTTCTATTAAAGCGCAAGTTTTTTAAACTCAAAATAATTTATTGGGAGAACAAGATCAATAATTATAATTTTGATCATCATATTACAATTGCGGTGTGAATTATTATTATAATTCATTATAATTACAATTTCTATTTTTATTAAAAATTACAAGAATTTTTGGTTGATATGAATTTTAAATTTTAAATTTATTTTTAAATAATTTTTATATTTCTAAAATAATATAAGTTTTAATAAAATAATAATGAATCCACATATAAGTCAACAATTTTTTAAATAACTTTTTAAAAAATAAAATTATAAACTTTTTAATTGAGCCCAGCTTGAACAATCGAGATTCAGACCTACCGATACTTACATTTTTGGTGTAATTTGTGGTCAGATATAGTTGGTTCTGTCAATAAAACCTACTTTAATCCTTGATTTAAGTATTCCATTGACAAGGCGGGCTTTGGATAAAAGGCGCATTTGTTTGTTTTCTTTAGAAGTGTTGGAATTTTTCTTCATCGTCTTTATTACCTAATTTGAAATTTTGCAATAAAATAAGGTTTAAGAGGTCTGATATTATATAACCTTACTCTTATATAGTAGAAAGGTTATTTTCAATAAATCCATATATAAATGAAACAATATAAAAATAATACAAATTATAGAGAAAAAATAAAACTAGCTCGAAAAAATTGTATGTAACTAAAATTATAATAAATATATAAATAAATAACATAGAATTAATAGTAATAATAAATTAAAAAACACATGGTTCTGCCCTATTCCCACCCCTAATTTTGATATGTATTTGATTACTTATAAGGAGGGTAATTTAGTCCTTCTGTTCTAATCGCCATTCAACTGTCTACTCTTGGATTTCACGGTGTCAGATTGACAGATTCTGGTCAAGTGAAGACCATAGATTACATTCATTTCTAAAAGATCCTGTCACTCATCTCTAACTATTTCAATAAAAGTGTTAATCCAAACATCAAATTTAATAATTAAGCATTTTTTAAAAATATTTCACAATAACTTAAATTATTAATTAAATTAATTTATATTTATAAAATAATTTATTTATTTTATTTATTATTTATAAAAATTAAAATAATTATTATTTTTAATTAATATATATATTTTATATTAAATTAATATTATTTAATATATATTATTAATATTATTGTAATAATAAATTACTAACATACACAAATATAATATTTTTATTGTATGTTTAACTTCTTATCTTTTGAATTATTATATCGCTCTTATATTATTCTTAAAATATTTTATTAATAAATTTATAATACTTATAAATAAGAATTATAAATAAATTTAATATTAGTGTCTATTTTAAATGTTTCAATAAAACTTTTGTAATAATATATTTTATGTAAAATAACGTATATTTTAATTTTAATTTTAATTATTTAATAAATTATATAAATAAATATAAGAAAGATATTAAAAATATATGTGAATAAAAAATAGTTAAAAATATTATTTTACAATTTTTAACGGAGGAAGACTAATACACCAAATTTTGTGTGTTAGTATTTATTGCGCCAAAATGATGTCCAGGTGTATTACTTGTAGTGAAATTAACACGCCATATCATCAAACTGGAGACCTTATCATCAAACTGGAGATGGTTAAGGGCTCAAAAAGAAGTGAACTTTACAATTGAGGCAGTGACTGTGAGAGACAGATTTTGACATGGAAGAGAATCGTGATGAGAGAGCTAATGGAGTGGAAACTCATGGAGATGATGAGAGTGCCATGGACATGGACTCGCTAGGCAAGTGCTTGACCAGCTACACTGAAGAGAACAACACAGAGGCTCATAGATATTACCTTGCACGAAGAACTGTGCTCGAGATGTTGAAAGACAGAGGGTACTCTGTGCCCGTCTCGGAGATTGACATGTCTTTGGAAGAGTTTGTAGCTATTTATGGTCCGAGCCCAGACGCCGATCGCCTCAGACTCTCTGCCAGTCTCCAGTTAGATTCTTCAAGAAGGGTAGGAATTTTTCTGGGTTTGCTTTTACTTTTTGTGGGTTGTCTGTTTTCTTGATTGTATGATCAGAAAATTGAACATTGGAAGGAAATTTTTTTTTTATTTTTTTTGCATTTTTAGCTTTTGGGTACCAGTTTGAGTGAATTTCATTGATCCAGAATAGTGGAACTTCAACATAACTTGGATATTTCTTCCCAGGAATTGTTTCATGGGAACCTTAAGTTTTTATTTTTTAACTTTTATGGTTTTTATCAGTTCCTTTTGTTTTATCATTACTATACTCCTTTTAGTTTGTGGAACAAGTACTGGTTGTTATGGGGTGTATGGCCCCAAAGTCTCAGCAATTCAGCATTCTATCATAGAATCTTTTGTTTCTGATCTATGCACATTACTCCCATTTTGTACTTTTGGTACATATATATATTTGCCTGAGATAGTACCAGTTCTGCATTTTTCTTTTTGTTTTTAGTTTTTCATAAGTTAATCGGCAATCATGTGATTGGAACTTGGTAAAATGCGTGGAAATGAAATTCTTTACTATCATTAGAAGTGTGTTTCTGGTCACAGAACTTTCCCTTTCCTGTTCTACTTTCTGAATGCTAAACAGTTCGTAATGGAAATCTTCTGAATTGGATATTTCTTCCAATGATGCCAATAGTAAGTTCTGGGCCTTTTGGTTCTTTTCTTGTTCTGTGTTGCAAAATGAAGAGGGACTGCTATGGTGTTTTTTGCTCTCTTTTCTCTATATATCTCTGTATAATATTTGTCTATTTCTTGTTCTATGGTTTCCTATCAAATTCCTTCATTTTGTTACTAGTTGTTTTGCATATTGTAGAAATGTTGGTTGAAGATTAATGAAATATTGTATCCTATTTAGATTTTGTAGATTACAGTTTGGATTTTCTAAACCAACCTTGGAGTTCTTCAAGTTAAATCGATTTTTCATCTTAGAAATTTTTGTTTATATGGCCAATTGCAGATACTGGTAAACTTTTGTGGACCTCCTGTCATTAAAGTTAGCACAATTCGGTTCATTGCTGCTCAGATTGTAAATAAAGAAACTTTGAGTAGTCTGATATTAATCTTGCAAAAGGACATCACAAGTCAGGCTCGGAAGGCTTTGGATCTGTTTTCGTTTAAGGTTGAGATCTTCCAGGTAGTTACCTGATGGTCATGCTTTATTTTTTCTTCCTCTACATTAGAGTTGTTAATGAGAGGATGAAAAGAATTAGGTTCTACCAACTCATCCTTGAGAAATCGAAATCTGAATAGACAATTCCGACTCTGGTCTTTACTATTGCCATAAGTTGGCCCTTCTAGGACTTACCTGCCTCGTAGGTTTAAATTTTTCATTCTATGTCCTACTTAATCTCACTGGTCTTATTTTTGTTCTCAGATCACTGACTTATTTTTTTGGAAAATTTCTCAGATCACAGACTTGCTTGTTAACATTACAAAGCATGTTCTAAAGCCAAGGCATCAGGTTTTGACAGAACCAGAAAAAAAGAAGCTCTTGAAAAAGTACAATATCGAAGAGAAACAAGTAAGCTTTTAAACTCGATAAACACTTTTGGTGGTGAAATTTTTGGCATCTCCACGTGGCCCATGTAGTTGGTTGTTGATTGTTCTTAAGTTTTGTCTCTTACTCTCTGCGATTGATGCATTTGGTACTGCATATGCTTTGCTAGCACAAGTTAAACGAATGAACAACTTATCTTCGTCATTTTACTTCTTCTTAGATCATCTTTTCTGTCATATTTGTGGTTTTTAGTGCATTAAGAAATATGTAGATATGTATATAACCAACCATTGACATATAAAGAAATGGAGGAATCCTCTTTGAAGAATAATAAGATGAACTGTGAACCACATTTTTTCCATCACAGCCTGTGGATTGTTTTACAGCTTCATGTTCTATTAACTGACAGCTTCCCCGGCTTCTAAAAAAGGATGCAATTGCGAGATATTATGGACTTGAGAGAGGGCAGGTAGTGAAGGTGACCTACAGTGGTGAAATCACAGGCTCACATGTTACTTACCGTTGTGTCTGGTAACACTCCTTTGTATCGTCATCCTGTTGATGTATGCTGCCGGATAATCTAGCCTCTACCAATTTCCAGTACACTTTTTAGTTAGCTCTAAACTGTGATCCTTTATCTTAATGTTGTTGAACATCCTGAAGTGGTTTTACAATCTTCTTGTGGCATTGTCGTTCTCCGTTACTTTAATCGTGCAATCGCACATTTTGCTTAGTTCCATCATGGGATAAACAGAGACCTTACAGATTTTAATCTGGTAAGATCCTATCTCACCAGGTTAGTCCCAAGAAGAACCCAATGCAGCTTGTATAGTTTTGCTTGTCCATGTCAGGCATTTGGGTGTGCAGAAGCAACTGCTATACCATGAATAGCTCAAAATGAGAATTTACCAAGTTGAAGTTTGCCTTATCTAGAGGTATGAACCGGCTCCAGCTTCGGCTAACCCCAGTCAACCCGATGTGAACATGTTGACTTCTAGCCGAGTTAGATTTGTCAGCCCTACACCAAAGTGGTTGACATGACTGAATTACATTTGCAGTAATCAGTTGCAGTGGTTCTGGTTGTGGCCTGGCAGCCAGACATGCCATAACTCACTCTTTGTGGCTTCAATGGGGGTTTGGTTAGATCAAGACTGCTCCATTTGCCAAGATAATGTGTGTATTTTAATATTTTACATGTGCTTTAGTATAACAAGATCTTATGTGTATTCTCCACAGATGCAGTGATAGAATTTACAAGTAAAAAAAAAAGGTAAAATGGGAAATTATAAGTTATAAATTATAGACATCCTAATAAAATTTTACAATAAATTAGGTATTTTATAGACAAAAAGAAAATTATAATGTTCATATCTTTTTAAAAATTTGACTTGAAATCTAATTTTTGACAAATACAGATACACTTTAGAGGACTAGCTTAGTGAAAATACAAAAATTATTATACATATAAAAACTTTTACTTTTTATATTATTATATGCTGCAAAAATATTTATGCCCTATTTTTAATCGTCAATTTTTTATCAATGTTTTTAAAACAGTAAGATATGAGGTTTAAGGCTTAAAATATTTTATAGTATTGGATTATCATAAAATTAAAATTTTTTAAATATAACTGAAAAAGTTGTCCGAATAATTTAAAATTTAAATGTAAAAAGTAAATTGTCAAATAAAAATTAATTAATTAATCTTAATTTATATGAATTTATTAATTTACTAAAATTGACTTATTTTTAACAACAAAAATTATTAAAATAAATTAAACTAAAAAATTAAAATTAAATCAAAAAATTAAAATGTTCAAGAATTTAACAATTGAATTACTTAACCAGTTGAGATTTTTTAATCATATATAACGAATATTTGTTATTTATCGTTTGGTTTCCCAAAAGTTACAAACCTTCAAGTAAGGATGACAACGGATATAGCTGGGTCGACCCTCTTAAGCTAGGCCTTGTTATAGGGGGTTGATTGTAATCTAAGGGTATGTTTGGATGTAGGTAGAGGGATGGAAGGCAATGGAATGGAATGACCCAAATGACTCAGGCCATTGTTTAAGAGTCTATTTTGAAACATGATGGAATGATAATTAATGATTTTGAAAGCCATTCTTTGCCATCCAAAATTCAATATTTTGTGACTCCCCAAATTAGGGGGTCAAGGATGGAATGACATAGCTTGCCTTTCAAACCTCTCTTATTTTATTTAAACTTCCAAACAATAGAGTGGCCCATTTCATTCCACTCCATTCTATTCCGTTCCATTAATTACCATTCTATTCTATCTTAAACTCCCAAACATACCCTAAGGCTCGATCAAACTTAAGATAACCCTATCCAACTCGAATTATTTTTTAAAAATTAAAATAACAAAATGACTAAGATAACCCTACCCAACCCGAATTATCTTTTAAAAATTAAAATAACAAAATAACGTCATTTTGTTAATATTCGTCGGCCTTAGGCTAGGTTGGTGAAAAATTCGAACTTTCAAATCTTGCTCACTCGGACCTGATCTAGTGACCTATGGTTAGGCTTGACCTAGACCCTATTGTCATTATTTTGTTAATATTCATGCTGCTGAAAAATTCGAACTTCAAGTTTAGCTCACCAGGACCTGATTCACTGACCTTTGGTCAGACCTGACCTAGACCTATTGCCATATCTAGCTTGGTTGAGGGGATGCTTCATAGCAAAGAAATCCAATATACTCTACCCGTCCTACAAGTCTTATTGTCCTATCGTTCACTTGCAAGGAACGGAAAATAAAAAGCTCAAGAAAGCTCTTTTTATTGTTCTATCAGCTTCTTCAATATCATAAACCAAAAACCGAAGGTTGAAGAAGAAAGAAAGATGGGACAATCCTTGATGAAATTAGCTCCAGGTACGATATGATCTTCCTTTCTTTCGATAACGGTGTTTTGGTTCATTACAATGGCATGCAGTATATGTCATCATAATGCAATTTTTTAAATCTTATTTTGTCAAATTTATAAGCAAAGAGGTAAAGGTAATTATGGGGTAGGATAGTGCTTGAATGCAATTAAAACTCTCTCTCAGGCTTGTTCTGGAATCCAATTCTTAAGGCTATGGGATTAGCACTTGAAGCTGAACATGGTCGTAAGCTGTTGTCAGAATTATCAGAAGAAATTGATAAAGAAAGTGAGATTATACATACATAAAAATCTTAACAAGTTTTTATGATTTTGCTGAAACTGGCTAAGCTCGTTAATTACATGATACGGATTAATTACTTGATAAAATCACGAGTTTTAAGTAAAGCGATGGATAATATCATTCAAGTCCTAAGGTCTACATATCTCATGCTTGCCATACGGTGATGATTAAGGAGAAGAACAAATGGTTAATTGCAGGAAGTGAAGAAAGCAAGGAAAAGGATATAGGTTCCACAATAGGAGAATGTTATGACAAGTACTTTCCAAGCACCAAGAAAGATTGGAACTTTGCAGATTTCTATCAAGCAGTTTGTCAAACCGTCGAGTATTTATTCTAAAAATTGTTTTTCTACTGATTTTCATTGAAGTTGAAAAAATTAAGAATCCAATTACAAGATGTGGATTGATTTCCTCCTACCATGTCACACAGAGATATCAACACAAAGCTTAACAGCACTCAATTCTGCATACCTGATGGAAAGAAACTGCAGGAGGTTTACCAAGTAAGTAATAGCAATTTGTAGGGATAGTAACGGGTCGGACAAATTGAAAACTCTGAACTTGATCAGGTTTCGGACTGAAGATACCATGTTTGAGTCAGGTCTCTCAACCTGAAACTCTATTATTAATCTTTGTCCGTTAACTTTAAGTTGGATAGGACCTTGTTGCCATCTGGGAGTTTGATGGATGTTGGAATGGCTTTGCAGGATCACTTCCATAGTAAAGAGAAGCCATTGAAGAAGGGAGAGTTCCAAAAGATCATGCAAGAACTGATAATCAGCACAAGGTTTACAGGGTTTGGATCGAAAGATATATTACTCTACATATTTGGAATTCCTGCAGCTGCATTCTTCATCAAGCAACGAGTTGCTCCCAAGGCAGTACCTGATGAAGTTTTCATTCCAGGCGTCACCTCTGCCACTGTATTCCTCCTTGCCAAGCTTCATAAAATATGATAGATATGAAACTTGCATTTTTTTAATTTTCTTTCTTAATTCCATGGTAAAATGTGAAAATTTTACTTGTTAAATAAATGTTTTAATACACTGTCTTAATTATAAATTTGTATTATTTTTTTTTCAAAAAATGCACCTTAATCAACAATAAATTTAGGTGAGTCCTAATTTTTAGATTTTACAAGAATTAAATTGATGTGTCAGTCTATAAATTTATTTAAAGTATCTTAAACTCGTTTTATCAATTCAGGTATGAAATTTTTTGATTCAAAATTAATCTAAAACTAATGCTTTAAAAATCAAATTGAAATTCAAATTGATGAGACAGAAGATTTAAGATTTAAAAGGTTCAATTGATATTAGACTGTTATAAAATCGACTGAAGATTAAATAAAATTAAAGAATTTGAAATATGAACAAAAAAGATTGTCTTTACTTATTGAACAATTTGAAGTTTAATTGAAAAAATAAATTATTAAATGAAAAATAATTCATTTATTTTAGTTAATAATAATTTATTACTTTACAAAAATCATCGACTAATTAATAAACTAATCAGTTTTTATCAACCTAAATTATTAAAATAAATCAAATCAGAAAGTTAACCAATTCAAGATTTATACAATTAAACCAGTTAAAATAGTTGAAATTTTTTAATAATTGCCTAAAACTCTAAAAGAAATAAAAGGAAACCTTAAAAACAAACTCAAGAAACTTTATTTTCACCTAAATAATGTTGCATCCTTGATAGGCTGGGTATGGCCTTCAAGTTTAATACCTCTATTTCGTGCTTAAAATTGTTCAAATTAAGATTGGTTTACTAAATTTTTTAGGTGATCGAGTTGGTAGAATAGGGGTATAAAATTAAAAGATCCTGTGTGAATCCAATTGTTCGAAATACTAAAAAAAACAGAGAACATATTAGCTGACTTCCGTTCACCGGAATATAGAAAACAAAGAGATGGTTCTAGGCTAGATCCTTGAAATTTTTCAAGCCTTCTAGAGAACATTCTTTGAATTAAAACCACATTGAAGAACAAAAAAACTGTAGCAGAGATCTGATCTCCATCGCCAAACGGTGGCCGCTCCTGCAGGCGTCTGGCTTCTCCACCGCCAGCGCTACGGCGCCGCTCCTTTCTGCCCTGTTGTGTTATTCCTCCACTCTGTGCTTGTGTCTTCACTTGAAACATTTAAAGTCTGTGTGTTGTTGGTTCCTTCTTCCTCTCCAGATCTCCTCCGCCCATCGTCGACTGTATCTCCACTGTTGAGCTACTGTTGAAAAAAGGAGTAGATCGTAATCAACCGGCTGACTTCGACCCAGGAACCTCCACCGGAGCTGTCGTCGTGGGTCGGGACCGGTCCAACTCCAGTCGACATTCTGCTCCCCAGATTAAACGCTAGGCGGACAAGCTCTGTTTTCTGGTCTTCAAACCAGAGGTCCGACCATTGATTGGATCCGAATCAGAGAAGAAGGAGGAGATCCAGATCTAGAGTGGTCGGCTACATCCAAATCTGAAGTAGTTAGGCATCCGACTGGACACTGAGCTGCCTTTCAGCTTGTCAGCCTGTTGCCGGCTCCATGGCTGCACCTCCGCCTCCGGGGGCTCCTCCTGACCCTATTCCTCCGGACCCTAAAACAGCCCTGCACCAGCACGCCCCCTCCTCTCCTGATGTTTTTTCGCCAAACCCTAATCTCGCATCTCCTATGGTGCTGGACAAGCCTTCTGTGATTGTCAATCCTTTTGCCCCTAATCCGTCGTCGATCGGTAAGCGACTACAAGACGACTCTGTTGCCCCCCCATCGTCGATCACTAGCAGAGTTCCAGATGGTGCAAACCCCTTTGCGTTTAGTGCTGGTATTACATTCCGTGATGCGGCACTGAATAAACGTTATTCTCCGAAGCGGACATGGGACGAAGTTCTTGATAATTCTTTCACACTTAGTGAAGACATGCTCAAACCGACCAAACATTCATCACAGGGGGTGTATGTTCCTGTTTCTCTGACTGATTACGAAACCTATATCAAACCATGGACGAAGTCTCTGATTATCAAAACCCTTGGGAAAGCTATAGGTTTCAAGTACTTGAACTCTCGTTTACGGCAGGTATGGAAATTAGGAGAGATTTTCTCGCTAGTGGATATTGGCAGCAATTTTTTCCTTGTCAAGGTGAAAAATCCGGATGATTACTATCATATTCTCACCGAGGGACCCTGGATTGTTGGTGGACAGTATTTAACGGTTCAGCGTTGGCAACCTCTATTCAATCATTTGACGGCTGATATTAGCAGTACCGCGGTTTGGATACGTCTCCCGGGTCTCCCGATAGAGTTCTTTAACCAGCAGACGCTTACGGATGCCGGTAAGAGGTTGGGTAGGATGGTGAAGATTGATGGCCACACTGATGAATCTTCAAGGGGTAAATATGCTCGTATTTGTGTTGAAATAGATTTGACCAAGCCTTTGGTATCGGAAGTCACCATCGGACCAATTACACAACTTGTTGAGTATGAAGGCCTTGATGATATCTGTTTTCTCTGTGGGATGTACGGTCACGCTATTGCCAGGTGCCAGTATAAGAAAAAGGATGCGACCACTGCTAATGAAATTGTTGAAAATTGTAGTCCTGGGGTTGAAATTTCGAATGCAAATGCTCCAACGGCGGATAATAAATATGGACCGTGGATGATTGCGAAGAGAATTTCGAAGCCTCGAATCCAAAAGCAATCTTCCAACGTGCAGAAACCAATTGTGGTGACGAGGTCTAGCTTTGATGCTCTGGAGATTGAGGATATTAAGAATACCGATGACCGGGTAGAGGCGGATATAGGGGCTGCGATTGCTAAGACCTTACCACCCATTGCTCCATCCTCGAAAACTAAGGATAAAGGCAAGAAAGTTGCCCTTGCGGACATTTCGAATCTACCTAAAGCTAAAACTACCATTTCCAATCATCAGGCCAAGTCCCTCTCGACCAAGCAGCCCACCATGCAAATTCCTAAGCCTACTACGTACAAATCTAAACACATGCCAAATATCACCCCATCCATCCCTAACCCTAAACCAACTTCTCCCATGCAAACCAATCTGCAAAACCCTCCTAGGAAAACTGTCACTGGTCCGAATAAGCACCACTCACGGCTTTCGACCTTTACCTTGGGAGATTTCGTAGATTTTAAGAACAGTCCGATCAGTGTTGAAACCACTGTCCCTCTCCCTACTATTTTGAATCCCAAGACCAATTCGGTTGTGGGGAAACCGAGTAAACAAGTTGACCCTAAACCAGGCCTTCCGTTGGCCTCGCCCAATGATATTGATCTGGCAATAGTTTCGAAAGAGAATGTGATCAGTGGTCGTCCTCCGGAGTTGCCTGCACCGGTTATAGATGATGTTATGGTTGAATGCAAAAGCTCAATTGGTATGGAACATGATAGTAAGAATGTTATGAATGACGAGGGCAATGATCAGCCCTCTGTCAACATCAGGGTTTGAGCTTTATCCTTTGTTTTTTAATGAATATCTTAGCCTGGAATTGTCAGGGAGCTCGTGATGACTCCTTTATTCGTGCATTGAAATTTCTGATTTTCAAATATAAGCCTGATGTTGTTGTTCTTCTTGAGCCTCGTATCAGTGGTATACAGGCGGATGATTCTATTGCTAAGATTGGCTTATCTTTCTCGCATCGTTTTGAAGCCACAGGTTTTTCGGGAGGAATTTGGATCTTATGGAATGATTCTGACAGAATTGGCATCCTTGAATCCAATTCCCAATTTATCCATTGCCGGGTTATTGATAACTCTGGAACTGCCTCCTTCTTCACAGCTATTTATGGACATCCGGCCCCTTCGCGACGGAATTGTTTATGGCAGCACTTATCGCGTCTTCATAGCACTATGTTGGGTCCATGGGTCCTGTTGGGTGACTTCAACAGCCTTGCGTGTGCCACTGAAAGAAGAGGGGGATCCGTGAATTGTACTGGGATAAATTCTGCCTTTTGTTGATTGGATTCAGGACATGGGTTTGATTGATCTGGGGTTCCTGGGCCCTAAATTTACTTGGAGGAGAGGTACGTTGAGCAGCCGTCTAGATAGGGGTTTATGTAATTCTAGTTGGCGACTCCAATATCCCGAAGCTACTGTTACTCATCTCGTCCGTTACCAATCAGATCACCGGCCCCTCTTGCTTAACTTTTGTTGTTTCCATGAGGTTCCGTCTACTCGACCTTTTAAATTTCTCCAAGCTTGGCTCACTCATGAGAACTATGAACAGTTTATGAGGAATAATTGGGATTGTGGAGACTATTTCATGGAATCGGTTGCTGCTTTTACAGGTAAACTTCAAATCTGGAACCGTGATGTCTTTGGCAACATTTTTCGCAGAAAGAACGCTCTTCTTGCGCGCATCAATGGTATTCAACGGTCCCTTGATCAGAGACATAATCCCTTCCTGTTTCGGCTTGAGAAAGAGTTGAAAACTGAGCTTAATGATATTTTGCTTCGTGAGGAATTGCTTTGGTACCAGAAATCTCGTGGTGAGTGGGTCTTATGGGGTGATAAAAATACGGCATATTTCCATCTCAAAACTATCCGTCTTCGTAAACGTAATAGAATTGAGCTACTGAAGGATGGCACGGGTAATTGGATTGACGACCAGAATGATCTTCAAGAGCTGGCGGTTCGCTTTTTTGCTTCTTTATACACTAAGGTGGATAGTAACCGAGTACAGTATAGTATTCGTGGAGCTTTCCCACAGCTCTCTGATGATGCTACTGCCCTCCTTAATCGTCCTTTCTCTGAAACTGATGTTCGCAAGTCCCTTTTTGACATGAAGCCGTGGAAGGCACCGGGCTTTGATGGCCTCCAAGCTGGTTTTTATCAGAACCATTGGGATACAGATCGTAGTGATCTTTGTAATGAGATGTTGAGAGGTGGTGTGCTTGATCCCATCATGAACCGGGCAATTATGTGCCTGATTCCCAAATTGGATGTGCCAACATCTATCTCCCAGTTTAGACCGATTGCGCTTTGCACGGTAACTTACAAAATCATTACTAAGGCGATTGCCAATCGGCTTAAATCTTTTATGCCTGATATCATAGGTCCTACTCAGGCTAGTTTTGTTCCAGGGCGACATATCACTGATAACATTGTTATTGCGCAAGAAGTTATCAATACTATGCGTACTACGAAGGGTAAAACAGGTTTCATGGCTATTAAGGTGGATCTTGAGAAGGCCTACGATAAGATTAGTTGGATGTTTTTGCTTGATACTTTGATGGAGGTAGGGCTGCCCATGAATCTTATTCTTGTCATTATGGATTGTGTGTCCTCTAGTTCTATGCAGATATCCTGGAATGGAGGCTTGACGGAATCCTTTGTTGCATCTAGAGGGTTGAGACAGGGATGTCCGCTTTCTCCTTATCTTTTTGTGCTTTACATGGAGCGGCTTGCTCACGGCATCTCTAATTCCCTGAATCTAGGGCGGTGGAAACATTTCTCTTTCAGTAATAGAGGACCTCCACTTACCCACTTATTCTTCGCTGACGATCTTTTGCTTTTTGGTAAAGCAA
>JANIJH010000003.1:2311399-2356970 GCA_024520975.1 Erythroxylum areolatum
GCACTCTCTATTAATGCTCGTAATATTCTGATTGAGTCTGACAATGCCATTGCGGTTGATATGATTAATGATGTTGCCTCACCTAGTGCAAGCTGTTTAAGCCTTGTCCGTCAGATTAGACAGCTTCTTAATGCTTTTGATTACGCCCGTCTATCGCACATTCATCGGGAAGGAAACTTCGTGGCCGATAGCCTCTCCCACTATGCATACACTTTCGATCCGGGAGTGCATTATCTTTCGGAACCGCCTGATTGTATAGCCTCTTGGCTTTTCCATGATCTTGTTGGTGTCACTTATTGTCGCTAGTCATTTTGTAATCTAGGGCAGTGCCCTCGGAATCAACAAAAAAAAAAAAACAGAAGATTCAAAATTAAGACCTCAAGCATTAAAATAAAGTTCGAAACCACTTGGGTCACCCCTAATTTTCACACATTAATTACATTCATCTTTAATCACAACAATGTTACATCAAATACGTAATTATGGACGAATAGCACAGTTCACCAACATTTTTTAAACTCGAATGGCTTGTGATTTTCCCTATTCTAATCAAATATTAGCTCAGGTTCAAGGATCGTTTTAGAAGAAAAGATACACTCATCTATCAGTCTTTTCAGTCACCATTCAATTTAATTCCAAAAATTAAAAGGTTGATGGTGAGATTGTGAGTAACATGTGATGTATCAAGTGATCTAGATTTTGCTTTTTCCATGAAAAAAAATGGAACCCATGGAGCTAATTTTGCTCAAGAATCTAATAATAGCTTGATTGCTCTTGTCCTTCCACTCATCAGGGGCCTGCGAGAGGTTGTAGGAGATGAACAAGTCTATGTTTCTTAATCCACAAAGGGAGGAGAGAAATTTATGGTCCTCTTAAGTTTCTTGAAACATTTTTTTGTTTGTCCTGGGGCAAGATTTGGACAAGCCATTACTAGTTAACTGAGATTACTTCTTACCTTGTCTGAAACGAGATTTGGACAAGACATTGCCAAGTTAGACCTACGAACTTCTTATGAACAGTTACAGATGGAATATCTGTTTAGACTTACATGGCAGTAACGGAAATCGAAACCAGGATAAGTGGCAGTAATGGTCCAATCGCTGAATCACCAAATATTACAATCTCGGAGTTGATGTCTTCTTGTGTTTTTTTTTTTTTTGGGTGTATCAATCACTGTCTGTCAGGTTCTTCCAGGATGTTAAAGCAGGTATGTTAACCTGAGAAACAAGGTTTTGATGATCCGGCAAACATGAGCAAAGAACAAAGTGGAGTTATAAAAGCTTGGGAGGCGACAATCCGGAAGACTCAGGCTGCTAAGAAACGAGCCAACAGCATCTTCGGTAGCATCTCCGTCGCTCACGCAGACGATGACAACCTCGTCGAGATCGAGCCTCATCCATCGGAGCCGTACATAGCCGAGAAAGTCTTACCGAACGGAGACTACTACACGGGTCAATGGTTCGAAAACTTCCCGCACGGACAAGGCAAGTACTTGTGGACCGATGGTTGCATGTACATAGGAGGGTGGTGCAGAGGTAAGACGAATGGACGAGGGAGGTTTAGTTGGCCCTCCGGAGCTATCTATGAAGGAGACTTCAAGAGTGGGTACATGGATGGTGTTGGAACTTATACAGGATCTAATGGTGATACGTATAAAGGACAATGGATCATGAACTTGAAACACGGTCCTGGTGTGAAGAGTTTCGCTAATGGTGATACGTATGATGGTGAATGGCGTAGAGGGTTGCAGGAAGGTCAAGGGAAGTATCAATGGAGCAACGGGAATCATTACAATGGTGAATGGAGAAATGGGGTCATATATGGTAAAGGGTCGTTCGTGTGGAGTGATGGGAAGAGGTACGATGGTTATTGGGAAGATGGTGTTCCAAAAGGGAATGGAACATTGAAATGGTCTGATGGGAGCTTTTATGTTGGGAACTGGAATAAAGATCCAAGTGAACAGAATGGAAGTTATTACCCTTCAGGATCGTCGTCTTCAGGGAACTTGGAATGGGATCCTCAGGTTGTGTATGAAGAGCTATTGTCAGAGTATAAGGTTTCTGTTGGTGAGAAGATCTCAATCTTACCATCACAGAAGAGGCTTGCAATATGGACTTCATCGAAAGATGGTAGTGAAAAGCCTAGGAGGATGTCTGTTGATGGGAGGGTAAGTGTGGGGGTAGAGAAGCCATTTGACAGGATGAGTATTTGGGAGGCTGAGGATGCTGCTGCTGCTGCTAGTGGACATGGAGCAGAATCTGCAGATTTTTCTGGTTTACATCATGAGCAGAAAAATATTCCAATGAAAGTACAGACATCTGTGAAGAAACTTGGAGAGACAATCTGCAAAGGGCATAAGAATTATGACCTTATGCTCAATCTTCAGCTTGGAATCAGGTATTCATTTTACCATGATCAAGAACTTGTTTCAATTTGCATCTGCTTCAAATACAGTATTGCGAAATACCAACCTGCAGTTCGTTTGCTTTTCCATTGAACTATTGGTAAAATCTCAGATTCTAAAGAAATTGTTCATCATCACCGTTATCAGTTGTTTTTCAGAAAGTGACCTTTAAACAAAGGGAACAGAACTCTATAAGCTAATGTGAGCCTCCAAAACAAGCAGATGCTAGCAGATAGATACAAGTAGACTGTCACATTATCATCTGTCACGCAACTTCTGAAGCATTCTTGATCAGTTTCATTACTTTTATAATGAGAAATGGTAAGTTGGAGTGATTGCATTACTTTAACAGGCATGCTGTTGGAAGACCTGGTCCAGCTGTGTCTCTTGACTTGAAATCTTCTGCTTTTGATCCCAAGGAGAAAGTTTGGACAAGGTTTCCTCCAGAGGGAACTAAGTACACTCCACCTCACCAGTCCACTGAGTTCAAGTGGAAGGATTATTGCCCTTTGGTTTTCAGGTTATAATTAGTTCAGATACTGGTTTTTGCTGTTTGTTTGTTGTGTTCTGTCACATTCATATAGCAGGAATCTTGTACGAGTTAGTCATTCTGTTTGATTTCCGATTTTGTTCAGAGAATATTGTATCAATTTAGGAGAGATTTGGTTATTTCATCCTATCAGATAGTTGTTCCAATGTCATTTCAGAAGTTTTATGTACTTCCTGACAAGTGTGCCTGCTTCAGGAGCCTGAGAAAGTTGTTCAAAGTGGATCCAGCTGATTATATGCTTTCCATCTGTGGGAATGATGCCCTTCGTGAACTTTCCTCCCCTGGAAAAAGTGGAAGCTTCTTTTACTTGACACATGATGATAAATACATGATCAAGACAATGAAAAAAGCAGAATGTAAAGTGAGTTCTTTATCTTTATCTTTATCTCTCATCAGATATAACATCAGAAAAGAAAATGTCGTCTTATCAGGAATCACTGGTTATACTCTTTCTTGGTTTATGTTACAGGTACTTATAAGGATGCTTGCTGCCTATTACAACCATGTTAGATCCTTTGAGAATACCCTATTGATTAAATATTTTGGTCTGCACTGTGTGAAGTTAAATGGGCCTGCCCAGAAGAAGGTACACTGTCAAGAATGGCTTCAAATTTATATGAACACTATTTTCCAGTCAAGTTGGACCTGAACAAATCATGCATTTTATGAAGGAAAAAGAAAAGCTGTTTTTTGCCAGCTACCTGTTTCTGTAAGCATGTGTAATACAGTTGATTTTGCTTCAGGTACGCTTCATCATCATGGGAAATCTTATGTGCTCTGAGAATATGATCCATAGGCTCTTTGATTTGAAAGGATCTTCCCTTGGCCGGACAACTGATAAGCCCGAATCAGAGATTGATGCCAACACAGTTCTTAAAGACCTTGATCTAAACTTTTTATTCAGACTACAGAAAGCCTGGTTTCAAGAGTTTTGCAGGTGAAACAATCTTTCCTATATTCCTTTCCAGGTACCCTTTTACTTTGTCCTGAAAAATATTTCTGCTACAACTGCAAAGTTGGAAGTCTTCAACTCCATGGCAAGCAAGCAATCCGATTATTGATGTAAACTAATACTTTGTAGTCTTGATTTCATCATAAACCTGCAAAATTAGAAATTACGGTCAGGGCCGTATCAGGTATCTATTTCTTTTACTAGTCCTGTTGAATCTGTGTACTTGATCTGACAGGCAAGTGGATAGAGATTGTGAGTTGCTTGAACAGGAGAGAATCATGGACTATAGTCTTTTGGTTGGCCTTCACTTCAGAGACGTATCACCTTCTGGAGATTTGATCCCTTGTGGACCCGTGACTCCTTCTGGTTAAGTTTCAGATCTTTCTTAAGATTTCACAGGCTTGTTCGTATTAATCACCAAGTTCCAGGAAGTTAAAATTTCTCTATGCAGGTGAGACAGAAGATGATGGAGGTCCTCGCCTTTCTAGGGCAGACATGGATCAACTTCTGCTGGACCCTGCCAAGTAACGTCTCCGCCTGTAATAGCAACAAAAACCATAATCATCGTCTCTAAACTTCTTGATGATGTTAACCGAATCGTGCAGGTGGGCCCGTATCAGATTAGGAGTGAACATGCCAGGACGTGTGGAACGGACTGTGAGAAGAAGCGATTGTGAGTTCCAGATTGTTGGGGAACCAACAGGAGATTGTTATGATGTAATTATGTCCTTTGGTATCATCGACATTCTTCAGGATTACGACATTAGCAAGAAGCTCGAGCATGCATATAAATCCATACAATACGATCCAACCTCCATATCTGCAGTCGACCCGAAACAGTATTCCAGGCGTTTTCGCGATTTTATACTCAAAATCTTCGTGGAAGATACCTGATGGTGAAGATCCAACACTTTCCAGAAACTTGTTTCAGAGAGTTGCAGGCATAACCTGTCAAGCCATGTACTATGATTACAATTCACAGAATATGATCAGATTTCAGAGTTTTTGACTTCCAAGTTACTCAAAAGAACTTGGTTCACTTCACTTGCCATTCCATTCTTTGGTTTGTGTTAGATTTGTTGATAAGAAAAGGTGAAGCAAATGTCTTTTTGTAGCCAAGCACTTGTACTCAAGCTGTGCAAAACTGTACTAAAAATGGATTCTCTCTAATCAATTTTCTCTCAGGTTTTTCTTGGCACAATTTTCAAATTGATATGTGTGGTTTCATGTTCTACGATTATCATTTATCTATCCCTATAAAGGTTTTCTTGAACAAGTCAAAGTCCTGCTTAACATGACGCCTTCACAAAATGTGTGATTCAAATGATACCAAGAGTCTGTTTTTAACTAGTTTTAAATTTAATTTAGTCGGTCAAGCCGGTCTTGAACTCGATTTCTAATTTTATTAAGACTTTAGATTAATTCGAGTTTAAATATTTAAATTTAATTTCAGTCAAATTTGATTTATTTATTGTTATGATTGATTGAATTAGAAAACAATTGTTACAATTTAAATTAAATTTAAGATTAACAAAAACTAAGGAGCGGTTGGTTCGTACAGAAAAATTGTAATAAAAATGAGAATAAATGTAGTGAAGAATAAGAATGGATATTATTATTATAATTATGATGGTTAGTTAAGAGAAAGGAATGATTATCATTATCATTGACACTGGTTAGTTTGTAAAAAATATTGAAAAATAAAAATTAATTATATTTTAATTAATTAATTAAATATATTGTAATTAATTAATTACAATATTTTAATTAATAAATGAATATTATTTAAATTAATTATATTGTAACTAATTAATTAATTATATTTACAATATTTTAATTAATTAACGAATTATATTGTAATTAATTAATTAATATTATTATTACTTAAAGAATATCAAACCTTACTGAACCAGAAAAGATCAAGCATTACTTTGAGTAATAGGGTAAAAATAAATAATGGTGGCAAAGCTACCATATTGAAGAACAAAGAATATTGGATGAATTACTCCCATTATTCTCATTATTGATAGGAATTGAGCAATGTCAAAAAATTAGGAATTAAAGTATAAGTCATCCAATCATTAATCTCTTATTAAGCTTGATTTTTCATTTCATACCCATTCCTTTCTCCTCATACTCACCAAACAATCACACCTTAAATTAAATTTATTCATTTCTGATAAAATTTAACTCAAAGTAATTTATTATTTTTAATTTGAACGTAATTTCGTCACTTATTTATCTCGGGATGATGTGTATATTTAAGATTGACAAAATGAGTTTAACATATTATCATTTATTTTAACTTATTTTATCATTTCTTTACTCTTTAATTTACATTATTTTTTTATTGTTAGATCTGCATATGAGTTTACCATAATCAACCTTTTTATTATGTAAGGACAGGACTGCGTGTAATCAAACCTTTTCAAATTCTGTTTTACTACGAAATTTCAAGATGAGAACTATGACGAGGACGATGATCCTTTCTTCCCACCAAACTTAAATTTATAAGTAAAATTTTGAGTTAATTGAATTTTAAAATTATTTTGTGTCTGTTTTTTTCTGTGAAAATTTAAAAAACATTAAAATAATATAATTAAATCTTAATCAAATTTCAAATCACTAGATTGTGAAAGGTCAGGTTTAGGCTGTTCGACCCAAATAGAAAAAAAAAAAGAACGGGAATCATTCCATTGTGTGCACCAAATTTGTACAGGAACATGAAAACAAATACCAAACAAGAAAACCAAAGGCCAGTATTGTAGTGAATGTGACCTTTCGAAGCGACAGATACTGGTGAGAGACTCGTGGCTCGTGTGGGTGGTGGATTTGGGTCCACCAATCCTACCGTGGCTCTTAGAATCTCATAAAAGCCTCTTCCTTCGTTGCCATACAAAATTATAACACATATCCCAAACAAACAAAACAACACAACACCACACACACAAACAAACAAAAGGTTGGGCTGCTTCGTTTTCATTTATATTTTTAATTTTTAAATTTTGTAAAAACGCTTTTTATTTTTCAATTACCATTTTTAATTTTAGTTTTTTCCAATTTCTAAAATTTATAAAAACTGCAAAAGCAATTTTTTTTGGTTATGATCTTTTATCAAATAAATATATATTATTTAATAATTAAATATATTAAATATTTGTGATTTCTTTTTTAACGGTATTTATTTTGTTAACTTACATCATTATTTTTCTGTCAATATTTGCATATGAATTTACTGAAAAATAGCCTCTTTATTATATAGGAATAAGGCTGCGTACTATCAAACCTCTCTAGACCCTATTTCACTGCAGAACTTCAAACTAGGTGTGATGATGATTAATTACTAAATATTAATAAAAATTATGATATTTTAATTTAATTTTTGTAATAAAATAAATAAATAATTATTAATAAGTATAATTAAATTTAAAATATCTTCGCAATATATAAATTTCAAGTAAATTTTAATTTAATAATTAGATTATAATATAAGTAAATTTAGTATTTAATTATTTATTTTATAATTAATCATTTATAACAAAACTTTCTAAAATTACGATATAACTAAAGAAATTACAAATGAAATGATTTTCGCAATTTTTTATTTGTAAAATATATTATTAAAAAATCATGACCCAATTGTCATTATATAATATGATTCATTAAAAAAAAAAGTGAAATTACTTCATCCATGATATCATATTAGGCGAGGGAAGGGATTTGGACTGTTGACTTTTGTATTTGTGTGTGTATAAAATAATTAATTAATCTACAGCCACTGGTTTGGATAATGTTTGGGGAAAATTAATAAATAGCTTACGTGTTCTTGCGAAGCTGACAAACACAAATAGCCCTTTGCAACACATTCAAACTGAATTTTTTAATTTTTAATTAGATAAAAAAATCAGTAAAAATAAATTTAATTAATTATTAAATTATAAAATTTCAATATTAAATTAAAATAAATACAATTAATTTCCAATTAAAAAGGAAAGGAAGAGAAGCAGATCCAACGACAGGACAAAAGCGAAAGTCGAGAGCAGTGAAAGCGATAGAGAGAAAGACTAGAAAGCAGACGGAGAAGGAGACTGAGGCGGGTGGGTGGTTACGATCCTCTCTTCGCTTTATCCCCAATCTCTTCCATTCATTTCCACACACACACTACACTACACTACAATCTCTACAATCTCTTCGCTCTTCGCTTAACTCTGTGTTTGAGTTTCGGTTGCTGTGCGTGCGTGTGTGGCGCACATGGCGCTGCAATCATCCCTCGCGTCCATTCCTCAGCTCCTCCTCTCTTCATCTTCCTCTTCCTCCTCTTCTATATCGTCATCTTCGTCTTCTGCTTCTTCTTCGTCTAATGTTGGTAATAGTCTCTTGTTCAACGTCGATTTCGTTGGCTTGCACTGTAAAAGATCCTGTAAGAAATCTAGAAGACGCGGTGCGGTTTCCTCAATTCCTTCTACTTACGGTCGTTTCCTTAATGGGAAGGCCTCGTCGTGGTCGCTGAAAGCTACTCTCCGTGAACGTGTTCGGCCGGACGACGCCGTTTTAAACCATGATGATGTTGACACTCGTCTCATGTCGAAGGTGATTTCCTTTTTTTGTTTTCCATCTTTCCATTTGAAAAAAAAACATTTTTCTCTAAGCAATTTACGTTCTTTTTCTCTTCTTTAATTCCTTAATATCTGCTTTTAGTTTACTAAATTATGTTTACGTACTTCTTAAATGGTAAATACTAACTTATGGTATTTTAAATGCAAATTCAATCCTTTTGTTTGCATTTCTGCGATTACTATATGTTGTAACAAAGTATTGTTTTCTTTAGTTCTCAATCGTGCGTTTTTGTTCCGTGTAATGTGTACAGGTTGCGAATTTGAAGGATATAATATCAGAAAGAGGAGCTTGTGGAGTGGGGTTTATTGCTAATTTAGAGAACAAATCATCACATCACATCATTAAGGATGCTCTTACAGCTCTTGGCTGTATGGAGCACCGTGGTGGTTGTGGAGCTGATAATGATTCGGGTGATGGTTCTGGATTGATGACTTCAATCCCATGGGACCTCTTTAACAACTGGGCCAATTCGCAAGGCATTGCTTTGTTTGACAAGTTGCATACTGGTGTTGGCATGATTTTTCTTCCCAAAGATGAGAATCTTGTCAGGGAAGCCAAAAAAGGTAGTGACTTATTGTTACTACGTATGTCTGTTTTTGACTGATTTTCTGTTTAATGTGCTTGGCATTTCTTGTTTGGTTTAATTTTCAATTTATTGACCTGTTTATGTCATTTGGGTGCTGTATTGATGTTAATTGATTTTGATTGTTAAATCTTGTAAACGAGTAGGTCTTTTAGTGTAACGTAAGTTAATATATTGGGGTTTAATTTTACATCATCAGTTCTTCTTTTGTTTACTATGTTCCTTTACGTGTTCTTCTTGGGGTTGCAGTTATTGTAAATATATTTCAACAAGAGGGCCTTGAAGTACTCGGATGGAGGCCTGTTCCTGTGAATACGTCTGTTGTTGGTTATTATGCAAAAGAAACTATGCCAAACATACAGCAAGTGTTTGTCAGAATTGCTAAAGAGGAGAATCTTGATGATATTGAACGGGAGCTCTACATATGCCGCAAGCTGATTGAAAGAGCTGCAAACTCAGAAAGCTGGGGCAATGAACTTTACTTCTGTTCCTTGTCCAATCAAACAATTGTTTATAAGGGAATGCTGCGTTCTGAAGTTCTTGGGTTGTTCTATGATGACCTTCAGAGTGAGCTCTATAAATCACCCTTTGCCATTTATCATCGGAGGTATAGCACAAACACAAGTCCCAGATGGCCTCTGGCTCAGCCAATGCGGTTTCTTGGTCATAATGGAGAGATCAATACCATACAGGTAAAGTAGCCAGTGTAATATCCTTCTTTTGCATTTCTGTGTGAGCTTCTCTAAACTTTGCTTGAAAATGTATGCAGGGTAACTTGAACTGGATGCAATCCCGAGAGACCTCATTGAAATCCCCTGTATGGCGTGATCGTGAAAATGAAATTCGTCCTTATGGTAACCCAAAGGCATCGGACTCAGCCAATCTTGACAGCGCGGCAGAAGTACGTATAATGCTTGATTTTGGGGCTTCTGTTTGTTATGTTCTAGAAATGTTGTGTAGGTAACTTTCATTTGATATGTTTGTGTGTTGAGCTTGTCTGCTAATTCCATGTGTATTCTTAGTATTTGATACAATTAGATTGAAGACAATAATCTTAGCCGTCAATGAGGTTAAATATGATACTATTCATTCTGTTGAAGTCTATTTTGGAATTAATCTAACTAAAGTCTCAACCTTCCTTGCCTTTTGTACGAAATTATTGACATATGCCTTCTGAAAATCTGTAGTGGATAAACAAATACTTTATGAGCATCTATTGCTTATTTCGCTTTCCAATTAAAACATGAATGTTAATCAAATCACTAGGATTATCAAATAGTAGCATACCTGCAGTGGGATGCAAGCCACAACAAAGGGGAAAGACTTTGCTTACTGTAGCCCTTCTTTAGTGCAATAGGCTTGGTAAGCATTTAACTATTCTTTGTGTAGATTCTAATGGCTCTTTTGAGTTTGACTTGCTTCTGCTCTTTTACTTTGTCAGTTGTTAATTAGAAGTGGTCGTACACCTGAGGAGACCCTAATGATTCTTGTCCCTGAGGCGTACAAGAATCATCCAACATTGATGATAAAATATCCTGAGGTACTTATTTTCTCTGAAAAAATCTGGGTTCTAACTAATATAACTCCATGTGTTTGCATTTGGGAAGTACGTTATATTTTGGTGACTGTCCAAATTTTTATTTGTTTTTGCCTGAACCTTTTCTTATTATTTCAAGTGCAGTGTTTTTATTTGACAGCATTTCATTAACTTGAATCAGATTACTACATTTTGTCTTTCTTTATCATTTACAATAATAATAGCTATTTTTCAGTTCACATACTAATTTCCAATTTCCCCTATTTTTAGTTACATGTTACTAATAATCAACTTTTTCTTTAGATTGTTGATTTTTATGACTATTACAAGGGACAGATGGAAGCTTGGGATGGGCCTGCTTTACTCTTATTCAGGTAACACATTTAAGCCTTATTTGAATTATATCAAAGTGGCAATAGACGGTAGAAATATTTTTTCTTGTTTGTTCAGTAGTTTCTCAAATTTATGTAGGTAGATAAATATTATTGTTTGGTACCTACAAGATCTATTGTTTCTGATTAGCTTTATTGGTATGCTGTTTCATATATGCTTTTCTCTATCTGGTAGCAATAACGGAAATTGTTTCTAATTAGCATTATCTTTGTTCTATACCTTTCCTTTCTTCCAGTTTTTCTTCATTTATTTTAATGTTGCTTAATGTATCGTAAATGGTACAGTGATGGGAAAACAGTTGGGGCTTGTCTTGATCGTAATGGACTTCGTCCTGCTAGGTATTGGCGGACTGTTGACAATTTTGTCTATGTTGCATCTGAGGTGAGATTTTGCAGTTCAATGACAATTAATTTTCTATATGATTTTAAGGAATGATATTTGATATTTCTCATGCTGTTTATCCAGCTTTAGGGGCAAGGCATTTCAGATTGTGATAATGTCTTTGAACATACCTGTTAAAATAACTTAATTTTGTGATTCATTTCTCCTAGATGGAAAGAAAATGTTCTCAATCACTGGTTCTAGCATGACTTGGTATTGCTGAGGCTAGTTTAGGCTCTGAATCTTTTTATAATAGTTTTATAATTTTCTTAGATTGAATATGAATTGTGTTATTTTTTAAGTCTGTTTTTAACAAAGGACTAAATGCCATAGTGGCTTGAACCGTTTTGTAAAACTGACGCTGAGATGTACATTGTACTTCATTTTGTGCCAAGTTTATTTTCTCTTTGCTGTGTGGAAAATTGGTAGGAACTTTGGTTTAAAACCTTATTTTGTTGTTGCATCTAGTTTATAGTTGTGGTGTTATTTGCTGTATTTGTGAGCTCAATTACCCAAATTGCTCTCTTTAAGCGTTATCATACGCATTAGCATGTGAATGATCCATAAAGATTGTTTAAAAGTGTGCGATCACTTTAGCAATGTTTAGAAAATCACTTGCAAGTCTCAAATTTGGAATGCTTAATTTGAAACAACTGCATTTACATATTATTTGTTTCTTTCTAATAAGAATCCAATTTGCATTAAAATGTTCTATATAACTAAATCATTTGGATTTATTTTCCCCTAGGTATTTTGGAGTGCATATTTTGTATGCACGGTTGCGTGTTTTATATCCTGTGTTACTATGCTCTATCATTATTCTATTAAAGCTGTTCTCTTTTTGTGTTGTACTTGATTTGCTATCGGTACTTTTTAAACATGTAGGTTGGTGTTTTGCCGATGGATGAGTCAAAAGTAACAATGAAAGGTCGTCTGGGTCCTGGAATGATGATTGCTGTGGATTTACTCAGTGGTCAGGTTTGTGCAGCATTCTTTATTGGGTGATCAATGCATCTGTTTGTTAGTATACGGTACCATGTTGATCAACTATATAATCCTCTGTGTAGGATTTCTTGTGTTCTTTGTATAACTCATAAAAGGTGGCCACTCCAATGCACACAATCTTCTAGTTTGTGTAAATTTAGCTTCTTCAAACACACATCTCACAGTTGGTGCTTTTCTTCTCATTGTTCATATTGATTTCTTGCCAACCAAGAATATGCATGGGAATTGTTGGTGCTCCTTTTGCTTTTATGATGTGTATATGCTTAGTAATATTGCCCAAATTATTTTTTTTGGTTCAGTGCATTGTAAAGAAAATAGGCTACTTAGAATATTTTGAATAGGTTGTTTTGAATTTTAGTTAGTCGTGGGATCACCAGAGCTCTAGTGTGAACACTATTAATTCATTTTGTTGGATGATGAAGCAAGGTTGCCAAAATCTGTCAAGGTTATTTAAGTTTCATGTGAATGGAATTTTGGTGGAGAGTAGTTGAAGATTTAAAAAAAATGATCAACTAGTTTCTTAATGGCTTTAGGCTTTCTTAAGCAAATCTGCCAGTAAAGCTTTTATTGTTTGGACATACTAGGAATACAAGGTGTGGAATATACTTTGATGTTTTCCTCTTTTCCTGATTGTTTAAGGAGGTTCTTTCATGTTTAGACACTGTTTTTTATTTTCTTATGTCTTCCCTAACAAAATTGCTATTTGAAGATTTCCTTTAATGATTCCTATTTGGGAAGCTAAAAAAGATTCATTGTAAGGAAATAACTCTCTGAGAGGAGCGATAACTTTATCAGATCATCACTGTGGCTTCTTTACTTTCCCTTTACTCTATAACACATCAAGCTTTTCATGGTGTGAAATATGGAATTGGAAATTGGCTTTGCTTAGTCTCAGATTTTTGCGAAATTCTTTAATTAGTTTCTTGAGAAAAAATGCTATTTGTTTTTCATTTTAAGTTACCTTATAGACATCTACCAGTTCAAATAATGGGTTGCAAGCCATTTACAGGTTTATGAGAACACTGAAGTTAAAAAGAAAGTTGCATTATTGAATCCCTATGGGAAATGGGTCAGTGAGAACCTCCGATCTTTGAAGCATGCAAACTTTCTTTCAACAACAGTTATGGAAAATGAAGTGATTTTAAGAAACCAACAGTAAGTATATTGGTTCCTTTGCTTGCATGAGATTCACAGCAGTATTGATTGTCATATTCACCTCTTCATCAATGTTCACTGTTTTATGTTCCCATGAGACTAGGGCATGTGGCTATTCCAGTGAGGATGTCCAAATGGTTATTGAGACAATGGCTTCACAAGGGAAGGAACCTACTTTTTGCATGGGAGATGATATTCCCTTGGCTATATTGTCACAAAAACCACATATGCTCTATGATTATTTCAAGCAACGGTTTGCTCAGGTTTGTTATGTATTTCTGTATTTTTAAACCTACAGTGAATTTGTCATGCAGTGTTTATACCAGATACTGATGACTCTATGTCAGTGCACTTCTAATGATTGAATCTTATTTTTATTTTGATTGCTAGCACTTTTTAGCTATCTTTTATATTCAATAGAGATTTAGTGCTACTAGGGGATTGCTAATATAAGCGTGGTAAAACAATGCAAATATGTATAAATATGTATATTGGTGGCTAAACTTTGATAAAATTTGACACGGAATTTCTGAATTAAGTGTGGGAGGGAAGGCTGAATATTTATTCTAATTAGAGAAATTTGAGTGACATGGATTACGTTTGTACCTGGCAGGTTGTTATGTACTTGCCGTCTAATTGAGATAGTTTGATGTTTGATGTTGATTATATTTTATCTTTGTGGATGATGTTTAACATTATGACAATTAAGTTAATGATAAAGCATTTCATTTCAGTTGGAATAAGTGGGGTTCTGTATGTTATGCATTGTTGTGGAAAACAGTACCTGTTTCCTAGAGTTTGCTGTTAGATGGCCATAATAGTTGCTATAAACTAAAACTCAAAATACTTTCTCATTAAGGGCCCTTAATATATGGCACATTGGTGGTTATCGATGTTTCTCTTTTTGTTTTTCCTTTTCACTTAGAGGATTTAGCTTTTGTCTACATCCAGAGTATAGAGATTTTGCCCTTTATGTTGGCAATACTTTCTGATATCTATATTGAGAAGGAATGAGGCATCAATGTTGTTTCCGTAGCTTGTAGTAATTGCCTAGTGGACATTTTAATTTCACCATGCTGTCCATCTCTTTTGGAGTCGATTGAAAAACTTGTGTGGACTTTTGTTGGTAAAAAAGCACTCTGCTTGTGGTACAGTAACTCACATCTTATATGCTGGATTCTAGGTAAAGCTCTTCTCAATATTTAAAACTTAACCAAAAATAAATATAGCTTATGGTTATGCATAGAATCAAACTTGTGAATTCTTTTAAGAGTGTCATAAGATTCTGTTATTGAGTAGCTCCAGCTTGCTTCAGGATGTTAGAATTTGCCCTTATATTGATGTTTTCTTTCTCAAATAGGCATTTCATGTTCTTAGTTATTCCTGTATGCTTCAGGTTACCAATCCAGCAATAGATCCTCTTAGAGAAGGGTTAGTCATGTCTCTTGAGGTCAACATTGGGAAGAGAGGAAACATATTGGAAATTGGACCTGATAATGCTTCACAGGTGTTTGTTTATATCAATATGAGTTGCCTGCTCTGGCTTTTAAACTGACAACGAAGCTAATCATTTATTTTTAACTGAACCAGGTCATATTATCTAGTCCCGTGCTGAATGAAAGGGAGCTTGAGTCATTACTGAAGGATTCCTTTTTAAAACCTGAAGTTATACCTACATTTTTTGATATACGAAAAGGAGTAGAAGGTTCTTTGGAGAAAACACTGAATAAACTTTGTGAATTTGCCGATGAAGCTGTTCGAAAGGGGTCTCAACTACTTATTCTCTCTGACAGGGCTGACGAGCTGGTAATTATCCTTCAAAATTATCCTTCTTGTAATCACTGAGAATCCTCCTGTTCTCATTCACATTGGTATGAGTATATTATCATATATCGATTTTTATAATTATGTTAGGTGAAGTACTTGATGTTTCCTTGTCCTATAATGTCTCTGCTTTAACTTCTTGATTATTTTTGCCAATCAACTACATTGCAACTCATTGCCAATTGTCATTCACCTGGTGCTTTTGGGAACTTTATAGCAGTAATTGCTTTTCATTTACTACATCTTTTGAAGAATGCGATTTTTTTACTATTTTCTATGGAAGATGGAAGATGGAAGGGTGCCAGATTTGGTCAAAAGGATTAGATTATAATCCTTTACCAGTATCATATGGGTCTTCCAACCGTTTTCATCTCACCGTGCCATATGTTGGTCAAATCCTTCTCTTCCTTGCCCTTCCCTCCCTTTCCATCTCTTGTACTCTCTCCCTTGCAAACACCCTCATCTTGATATATGCTTTATTACGACATTTCTCATCTTTTCTCCTTTTTGGTGTTGTGTTCAGTAGTTATGCGGCGGTAACTTCTTTTACTTCATCATTAGAAAGATAGTCAATTTAACTAATTTCCAAGTTTGAACTTATGGCTTAGGGTATGTGCTCTGATTGTTTTAATTCCTGTCATCCTGTTCTGCAAGGCAACAGTTCAGTTTTTATTTTTTTCTAATATCTATTTTCCCTATCTCAGGAGCCAACTAGGCCTGCAATTCCAATTCTTCTAGCTGTCGGTGCTGTTCACCAGCATCTTATACAGAATGGATTGCGTATGTCAACTTCCATTATAGCAGATACTGCTCAGTGCTTCAGCACCCATCAGTTTGCTTGTTTGATTGGATATGGTGCAAGGTTTTTCTTCTTAACACAAATCATAAAGCGCTTTTTTTCTGTTATTATCTGCTAATTTCATTAGAGCTGAATTTTACTGATGTATAACTGGCTTATAAGTTGAATGTCCCTATTACAATTTGTCACAGATTCTCATTGATGTCTGGTCTGATGTCAGGGTTAGAACACATTTTGGTCATATTTTTCTTTGAGATTAGCATTAACATTTTCTTACATCACATAGTTAATTTTAATAACACTTGTGTTGTTAACACCATGATACTTGCTGACTATGGTAAAGTTATGTGGAAGAAGTCCACAATTGATAACCTAATGGTCATAATGTGTTGGTTTCAGAAAGAACATTGTTGAAACGTGTGGGCTATGGCCATTTGTCTTCCTTATTTTCTTTAACTATTCTAGTTCACTCCAAGTTGGTGAATATTTAAAGTTTTGGATGTCAGAGAGGTAGAACTTCATATCACATATTCTAATTCTCTTTTTCATTGTAGTGTATCTACTTTCTTCATATCCCTGAATGTTACTGGTTTCTTTGTTAGGTTCGCATACATTCATTAATTATGTTGCAATAAAACATCGATGTAGTTATTATTTTACCTTTTTCTTCATCCAAATATTTATATTTAGTCAATATTTCAGTGCTGTGTGTCCTTATTTGGCACTTGAGACTTGTCGGCAATGGCGTTTGAGTAATAAAACTGTGAATTTGATGAGGAATGGCAAGATGCCTACTGTAACAACTGAACAGGCTCAAAAGAACTTCTGCAAGGTTCGTACATTAACGCCTTCCTAAACATCATCATTGTAACTGAGATAAAACAGATATTCGATCTGCAGGATTGTTATTGATATAAATGAATAGAATCTCATTTCTTCGAGCCACTTTATCCAGAATAAGCCATTGTGATTTTCACACTCACATGTAATTATAGGATTAGCAGATCTTACTTAATTGGCATTTCACTCAAGACCAAATACACTAACTGATGCAAATTGGTGCATGGCAAGATCCTTACCTTCTTCTTTCCTCTAATAAAGATTATTTATAAACAGTCTTAGTTTTCATGTAAAATACAATGTAGGTTGTCTGAACTAGTGAACTTGTTTTCTTGTTTCTGTTTGTTTTCTTTTTGTTGTGGGTATCCGTGATTCTTCCATATTTTCTTCGTACTTCTTTTCTAGTTTAATATTTATTCTCTCTTATATTCTTTCAACTGCTAAAGTGCTTGCCGAATCTGTGATCAATCTTAATAAACTAATTTTTTAATTGGTCATGATCGTTTCAGGCAGTTGAATCTGGTCTTCGCAAAATTCTGTCCAAGATGGGCATCTGTTTGCTTTCAAGGTTTTGTTTGATTATGTTTCTGTTCTCTGCTTTGAACATATCCAATGGAATTTATTGCTAGAAACTAATCTCACTGTTTCATATCTTTAGTTATTGTGGTGCACAGATATTTGAGATTTATGGATTGGGAAATGAAGTTGTTGATTTAGCGTTTCGTGGAAGTGTTTCAGACATTGGTGGACTAACTTTTGATGAGGTAAAAATTTTACGAATATGGACTTTGTTTCTTCAAATTCTTTATCACTATAATGTTGAATTTTTAATTGAAGGAAAAGTTTCTGGATAAAACATCTCCTGCTTGTGAATCTGGAATGATAGATTGATAACGCAACTTGTAATTTATGGGTGTATTAGTGGATCATTGTCTTCAATTTGAATTATGCTTTGATTGTTGTTAAACTGTTGTGTTTAATCACTTCGACTTAACTTCTTTAAACTTGTTTCCCTTCTTAATTAGCTTAAGAATTAAATTTCTGTATGTAGTTATGTCTTTTGCTGTTCGTATTTATTTAGTTCTTTTCACGTCGCCGCTTTCCTGCAGCTGGCTAGGGAGACTTTATCTTTCTGGGTAAAGGCTTTCTCTGAGGATACAGCTAAAAGACTGGAAAACTTTGGATTTATACAATTCAGACCCGGAGGTACTCTTATTCTACTTTGATTTTCCTCTTTTTGGGGTTCATTAGGGGTCTCACTATTCTAAAGAACCATACAGGTGGGATTGCTTGTTGATGAACGTGCTTTACATTTAATGAAGTTGGTGCAGAGATCTGTAACTTTTATCTAATTATTACTTCTGTCAAAATTTTCATCAACTGCTATCGTAATTAAGTGCATTTTTGTTGATTGCATTTCAGATTTTTAGAATTTCTAACCATAAAGTTGGAATGGAATAGTCTGACATTTTTGTTATCTTTTATAGCATGCTAAGTTTATTTAGTTGGTGGATTATCCAGCTTAAAAAGTATCATGTTTACTCATGACATATTTTCTTCTCGTGTACTTGCTTATCTTTTCTTTACAGGAGAATATCATGGAAACAATCCAGAAATGTCAAAGTTGCTTCACAAAGCTGTTCGCCAGAAGAGTGAGAATTCATTCTCTATCTATCAACAGCATTTGGCTAACCGTCCTGTCAGTGTAAGTGAATAAAATTAGATCTTTTCCTTGTTTGTGTTAATAATATTTCTTTTAACATTTTAATAACCTAATCAGCATCTTTACTGCTCTATCTGTAGGTTCTTCGTGATCTTTTTGAGTTCAAAAGTGACCGGGCTCCAATACCTGTGGGGAAGGTTGAACCAGCGTCATCCATTGTTGAACGGTTTTGCACTGGGGGGATGTCGCTTGGAGCTATTTCTAGAGAAACTCATGAAGCCATTGCTATTGCAATGAATAGGCTCGGTGGAAAATCTAATTCGGGCGAAGGTGGTGAGGTACTCTACTTACCGTTCTGTAACATGGAATGCACAATTCACTTCTCAGATACATCCCTTTCTGTTTACCAATACATCCCTTTCCGTTTACCAACATTTGTGGCATAGCGTCGTTAAATGTATTTTGTAGATATACTTACACTATAGTTTGTCCAGGATCCTATCCGCTGGCGCCCACTTACTGATGTTGAGGATGGGTACTCTCCTACACTTCCTCATCTGAAAGGGCTTCAGAATGGTGATACTGCCACTAGTGCTATTAAACAGGTGATGCAAGCAGGATTACCTTTTTGATTAATTTGTACTTTTGGCATGAATAATTGACATTTAATCCGGATAGAATTGTGCAACTAAACTTTTCATGGTCTTTCATTTTTAGGACATGGTCAGGATTGGTGGTACTAATTTCCTGTAGGCCCTGTTTTTTCAATCATTTTGCCATGATTATCTCATAGAAAACAGGTTCTCTTTTTCAGGTTGCTTCAGGACGTTTTGGTGTAACGCCAACATTCTTGGTCAATGCTGATCAGTTGGAAATTAAAATTGCTCAAGGTGCTAAGCCTGGGGAAGGAGGTCAATTACCTGGGAAGAAAGTTAGTGCATATATTGCAAGATTGAGAAGCTCTAAACCTGGTGTTCCTCTTATATCTCCGCCACCACATCATGACATTTATTCCATTGAAGATCTTGCACAATTGATCTTTGACCTTCATCAGGTGATACTTTACTTCATCATGAATATCTTCTTGATGGACGCATGCATATTATTGCCGCTTTCGATTGTAAATTCACTATCTCTGTATATGTAGGTCAATCCTAGGGCAAAGGTGTCTGTAAAGCTGGTGGCTGAAGCTGGTATTGGCACAGTTGCGTCAGGGGTTGCAAAGGGTAATGCGGATATTATACAGGTATACACATATCATTTGTCCTTGACATTAACAAAATTATGAGTTAAATAATAGCTTATGGCCTTGAGTTATTTTACTTGTCTGACATCTTTGGTATTTTTAATAGTGTTTTTTATGCTACAGAAAATAATTCTCTCTTTCTCATGTTATTTGGAGGCTTGGAACATGACTAATTGTAATTTTTTTTCTTGGAGAGAAGTAGAATTAGGTTAATGCTGTATTGAAATAGTAAATAATACTAATATACATGGTTTGATGTTCTTCCCATAGAAACCCAGTTATCTATTTTCTGAATCTCGATTTCCCATGGTGACATTCTTTGCACCTTCTCTTCTTGAATGACTTATCAATAGTCCACTTGCTTGTTCACATGTTGTTTGCTTCCATTTGAAACAGTCAGAATCACTGAGAAATTTCTGTCATTTGTCTTGCAGATATCAGGGCATGATGGTGGAACAGGTGCCAGCCCTATAAGTTCCATCAAGCATGCTGGTGGTCCATGGGAACTTGGTCTTACAGAAACTCATCATGTTAGTACAAATTTTTTGTGCCAATCTAGTAAATGCACTGTGGAATTGTCATTATAATGTTTTCTTGACTGACTATTCTTTACAGACTCTCATTGAGAATGGACTCAGAGAAAGGGTGATTCTTAGAGTTGATGGTGGCTTCAAAAGTGGAGTAGATGTTATGATGGCTGCGGCAATGGGTGCTGATGAGTATGGATTTGGTTCAGTTGCAATGATTGCCACTGGTTGTGTTATGGCTCGAATTTGCCATACTAATAATTGTCCAGTTGGTGTTGCCAGTCAGGTGCTGATTGAAACTTGGTGCAGTACAGTAATGCATGTAAATATATTTGCCTCTGGTCATTGATTCTTTTGCTTTGAATTCTTTGCAGAGGGAAGAATTGCGTGCCCGATTTCCTGGTGTGCCTGGTGATCTTGTTAATTACTTCTTATATGTTGCTGAAGAGGTTATATTTCTATCAGCATCTAATACAATTCTTAGATCTTCCGTTTAGTATTTACCAAATATATGAAAATTTATAACTCACTGTATTGTCAATATTTCTTGTGCTGGCCTAGGTGAGAGGCATGCTGGCACAGTTGGGTTATGATAAGTTAGATGATATAATTGGACGCTCAGATCTATTGAGACCACGAGATATTTCAATAGTGAAAACACAACATCTTGATCTTGGTTATATTCTCTCGGTGAGAAATTTTAACAGGAAAGCCTTCTTTTTTCTACTTTGCTTTTACAAATGGGGTGAATGAGAATTTGCTTTTCTTTCTGGCAGAGTGTTGGGATGCCAAAGTGGAGCAGTACTCAAATCCGGAATCAAGATGTTCATTCTAATGGTCCTGTTTTGGATGATGTTTTACTTGCAGATCCAGAGGTAAATATGTTTGAACTTTGTAATTTATAATTCTAAAACTTTATTGGCTTCTATTTCCGCAGCTAAAGGGAATTCTATTCCCTATAGAGTTGCTTCTTATGTCTATAAATTCAATATTCATCATATTGTAGTATGTGACTGTCACCAAAACGTTGTTGAGTAGTTTAGTGACAGTGCAATCCTTTTAATCTTTTGCAATTGAACATTTATGTTTATGTGCTTAGTCCTAATGGGTGTAAACTGTGCTTAGTTGATTGTGAGCATATAGCCAGTCTTTATGTTAGTGACCAAACGAGATCTTTCAAATTTATTACCAACTTTATTAACCAAAGTCCTGAATTCCTATTATGCAATAAGGGGTATCCTGAGATAAACATGTTTAATAACAACTGTCCATTTGGGTAATTGCTGCCCGACTTTAAGCTATTATTCATCCTGAATTAGAAAAATATTCATTTTTTGTATTTAAATTTAAGCGAACTAACATAATGATTGTTAAAATTGAAGTGATGCTAGATATAGGAAACAAAATAACTTGTTTTGAGGACCATGGTACTGACAATAATTAAAATACAGGAATGATTATGGGTCTTCTGTTGTTCTGTTTGTTGAATCTGAGAGTTGCTGGTTTCGTACGATTGCTGCTGAAATAAACATATTTTTTTTCACATTTCAGTATTTGGTCTGTGTTTTGCTAAGCTGTCCTTCTAAGTTTGTTTTATTATATTTTCAGATTTTGGATGCTATTGAGAATGAGAAAGTAGTTAATAAAACTATAAAGATATACAATGTAGACCGAGCTGTTTGTGGTCGTATAGCTGGTGTGGTTGCTAAGAAGTATGGTGACACTGGCTTTGCTGGACAGCTAAACATAACGTAAGATGTGACTACCTGATGTAAATTTACAATCTAGTAGATGCTATCTCAAATCTCCATGTAAAGGCTTTTTAATGGGTTTTTCTGTATTTTTGCAGATTTGCTGGGAGTGCAGGGCAGTCATTTGGATGCTTTTTGACACCAGGAATGAACATTCGGCTGGTTGGGGAGGCTAATGATTATGTGGGCAAGGTATGTTTATAACTTGATTGGTTCCACAACCATATGGTGTTTGAAGCACAAGTTTTCAAATTTTTGATTCTTTTATTGCTGTTGTTGACACTTTTCAAATTAAATGCACTAAATTGACTACAAGGTGCGGTTTAGTACTTTGCAAACATTAACAGTAAACTTCTAGATCAATTCAAACTACTTTGGAATTAGATTTCATGTGGTAACCCTGCATCTGCTTGATTGATATAGCAATGAAATTCAGTGTGTAACACCAAATGAAAAAGGATATCAGAATTAGTTCATATGAATGCTCCTAGGGTATGGCTGGAGGAGAGCTAGTTGTAACTCCAGTAGAGAAAACTGGATTTTTGCCTGAGGATGCCACTATAGTGGGAAACACTTGCTTGTATGGGGCTACCGGTGGCCAAGTCTTTGTTAGAGGGAAAGCTGGGGAGCGTTTTGCAGTCAGAAATTCACTTGCTGAAGCTGTAGTTGAAGGCACTGGAGATCATTGCTGTGAGTACATGACTGGTGGTTGCGTTGTCGTCCTTGGAAAGTGAGTAATGATTGCCTAAATTGTGTTATCATGGTCTGTCAAACTAAACGCAATTGATCAGAAATTTGAACTATTTGTTTTTGCGCATGTCTATGTCAGGGTGGGTAGAAACGTAGCTGCTGGTATGACTGGAGGCTTGACATACATTCTTGATGAGGATGATACTCTCATGCCCAAGGTCTGTTAACGGAACTCTCTTTTATTAGCTCCCACCTATCCAGTCTTAAACCTTTCAGATTTCACCAATCACGCTTTGATCTTTATTTGATATCAAGGCCTTCAATAGTGAAGTTTTTTGTGTTATATATTTTAATATGGGCAATCGGAGATAATTGTCATTCACTTGAAGATGTGTCTTGCCACGATAAACAGATAAACAAGGAGATAGTGAAGGTCCAAAGAGTGACTGCTCCTGTTGGCCAGATGCAGCTAAAGAGTCTAATTGAAGCTCATGTTGTAAGTACCACTTATATACACGTGCATTAAATGGAATGTGTGTACTGGTCCCAAAACTAATCAAAATATAAATATGATTTCGTTTTTTGGAATACTATCTTTACTTGGAAATGCTCTGTTGAAGGCAAAAACTGGAAGCAGCAAAGGTTCTGAAATACTGAAGAAGTGGGACAAATATCTACCACTCTTTTGGCAACTGGTTCCACCCAGCGAAGAAGACACCCCAGAGGCATATGCAGATTATCAGGCAACTGCTACTGAACAAGTGACAGTACCGTCTGCTGCGTAGAACATCAAGCAGCACCAACATTGAGGCCAAGTTCTTTTCCCTGAAGTTGCCTTTCCAGCTTGTACAGGTCAAAATGTAAGAAATTGGGTATGCAGAGATAGTCACCAATTTAGTGAGGATCCTTGAAAGTTGTACGTCATCCAGCGAGAAAACGATATCTGTAGCTGATGATTCTCGTAGGCAATGCTTGGAGTATCGAAGAACCGGATCCGTATATCCCTGTTCATATACAGCTTCCTCACTGTTACAGAAATTGTATAGTGGTTCAATGCAGAAACTGTAAATCCAAGTTTAGATTTTCTCGACATTGTCAAAAAGTTTCTATGCTTGGCAATGAACATAATGTTTGGATGTTTCTTGTCAGCTTCTTTCTGTTCTCGCAATTATTTTGTGAGCTGGAGTCTGCAGAAACTGATAGAAATGGAAGCTATGGACAGCATAATATCAATCTTTCCTCTGCTCATAAGCCCAATGTTATTCAATGAGAGGTACAATGTCAAGGGTAAAATCTGAAAAATTCAAAGACTTATCTTTGGGGATCATAATTGATCAGGCCGGACCTGTGCTACCTGTGGTTTGGACTTCTTGGCTCAGCCCTGGCCTTAGCCCGAACAATTGGGTCGCCAAAGCGTGATTAGGTTTTGGGTTTGGATTGAAAAGATATCAATTTAGATTTGGTTATGTCAGATTACTTGTTTTGTCGGTTTATTTTGAGTTGGATTCCGATTTGTGAACTTTATGTTTGATTGGTAAAAATGATAAAACTCCTACGGTAATAAGGAAAATAAGAACTCCTACAGTAACAAGGATTTACCTAGTACCTACTGAAGTCTCCATATCCCACTTAAGAAATCTGCGCTTCGCCTTGGGAAATCCGTGTGTGGAAAGGAAAAGAAAACAAATCCTGCAGTGACAAGGATTTACTGGAACTATAAATAGTTCTAACCGTGCTCCAGCTATTCCTGGAATCACTAGCAACGATGAAACCCAGAAAGCTTACCATGCAAAAACGAGAGACAAAGATGCAGAGGTATATCACCTTCGTGAAAAGGCGAGAGGGTCTGTTCAAGAAGTGTGCAGAGTTGGCCATGCTCTCAGATGCTCAAGTTGCCATGTTCATGAACACGCCTGATTCTTCAAAGCTTAAGATTCATAGCGTCGGTCACCCTTCTGTTGATGCTGTTCTAGACGCCTTCCTTGGGAATAGTCGTGTTATAGAACCTGTAGATGATGATGCCACTAAACTACAGGCAATTTCTCTCTCGGAGGAAATCAGGTTCCTGGAACGTGAGGTTAGTGAGATACTGAAAGTAAAGATGAAGCCAGAGAAAGTGGCAGGAAGGTTTACATGGGATTTTAGTGTTTTTGAGAAATCAAAGTCTACTGAAGAGGTATCAGCCCTTGTAAAGATCTTGGAGAACTGCTTAATAGATGCAAGAAATAGGCTTACACGTTCTGCTTCTGGTTCTAGTTCTCTAAACAATGAGAATGACAACTGTAGATCAGTAGTTACCAACTTCGATAATGATCAATTTGTATATCATGCCTCTGATATGGCTCTTTTGTGTCTTCAAAGTGCTGCCTCTGATATGGAGAATAATCAAACAGCCCCTGTATTTGATTCTGGTTTTGGGTTCAATAGTGACAATCCGCTCTCAGCAGATAACAACAGTACTGGTTTCAACAATGGCGTTCATTATGCAGATCCTCTTCTTGAATCTGCTTCTTATTTGGACCATGGAGGTAATTATACATACTGTGATAATATCCTTTGTTGCACTGATATAAAACATTTTCTTTCCCCATCTTCACAATGTTTCTGTTGATTGAAACTAAAGTATTAGCTGGTTGGATCAACGCTCAAACTACTGAAACTGATGCTTTTATGGATGAGAAATATGTTACTCCACGGACCTTTCCTGATTCAATTTCTGGTTCTGCATACAACAGCAACTTATTAGGTACAACAAGATCTTCTGCTACATGTTTTACTTTTAACGATTGATATCATATTGGTGGCTTATTATACTTGTTATGCCCCTCAGAGTCCAAGAACAAGCAGGCTGTTTCTGACCCTAACACTGGACCTAGTTACTATTATCCTGGGGAAGATTTCATACATGAGAGTTGCAATTACCAGGAAGATGACCTTGCGATGAACACTGACACAAACTTTGGTTCTAGTTTCTTAGATATGGTTATGAAGCATGACAGCCATGTTGGTGAGACCTGGAATGACGATGGAATCATGAATCCTGAGCCCTTGGATTGGTGTTATTGCTCAGATTCTGACATTAGAACATGCTATTGCTGCCAGGCTAGAGAAGCCAACTTATTTCCTTACACAGAAGCCTGAATCGAGGAAGTTCACAGATGTTTTCAGTTCATTTCATCTCTAGTCTCTGGCTATTTTGTGGATTTTGTTGTTATGTATGTTGCTGGAAATGTTGGGAGGACAAATGGTACTCATGCTTCATGGTTTCAAGTTCTTTTTCCTTTAGAATATAATTTCAACTTAATAAAATGTCCCGATTTTTATTTTTATTTTTTCTTCTAGTCTCTTAATAATTAAAAAGTTAAAACATATAAATCTTCCCTATAATTTAAAAAACCTTAGAAAAATTCACCAATCTTTAAAATTTTCAGAAAATTATTTCCATTTAAACTTTTTAGAAAAATCCCTCTTAGACTTCAATTAAAAAATAATGTCGAAGCACATGAAATATGAACATCAAACATTAAGTAATCAATTACTTACATGATGACTCAACCCCTAATTAAATCTGATTCAAATTAATAATATATTATAATTATCTTAAATTATTAATTTAAGTTAAATTTAATTAGTTTGATTGAGATTTAAGAGGACCTATCTAAAAAAAACTAAAACTAGAAAGAATTTTTTTCGAAAATATTAAAATCATGGACTTTTTTTTTAAGATTTCATAAATTATAAAAATATTTATGTATTTTACCCTAACCAAAATTTTAAATTGGGAATACATGCATAATTGTTTTTATTTATTAAGGGGAAAAAATTCTTTTTTGATGGATAAAAGTTCCTTATCGATCTTCACCATTATATATCTTAAACTACCCATTTATATACATAGGTACCAAGTTTTTGGGAATTGGGATACTTAAATTTATTACCAATCTTACGATGATATGTTATCTCTTTATTCATAATTTCATACTTTTTTGTTAGGTCTTAGGACTTCTTGGGTTTTGATTAATCCAACTCGCGCCTACTGGGCTTATAGAGAGAAACTTATCTTAATACTTACTCTGTCAAATTAAATCTTATGTATAACGTTGACATATTATACTTAATCTGATATGAGTTAATTAAAATTTAGATTAAACTTGAACTTAACCTAATTTAAATTGCTCGAATCAATTAGATAAAATAATTTTGTTTAGTATAATTAATTAAGATAAAATCAAATTTCGAGTCAGCTTATACCAATTTGAACTAATTCGAAATCCACTCAAATCCAAATTTTTATCTTAATCTCAATCGAGCTTAAGTTTAAGTTTGACTTCTTATCAACTTTTTTGATATTGGATTGAACTTTTGATTGAACTCGAACTTATAAAAATTGAGTTAAATTCTTATGAAATATAAACTCAATTCAACTTATTATCATCCTTATAACACATAAAAAAAGCTATAATTAGATTAAAATAAGTATATTGGTATTGGTACATACTTCAATTAACAGAGTTAATTAACTAAGATCTATTCAGCCACTTTTGTGTGAAAGATAAATGGCAAGGTCTAATAGGTTTGAAAAACATTTCTTGATTGAATTTTCATTTTTAATATACAAAGTATTTTTCATTCTTGTTTAGTTAATTTCCAAAATTTTCCAATACTCGAGTTAACAAAAATTATGATTATTTTATGTAACTGAAAATAAATTGTACCCAATTAACCTAAATGAAGACTCCAACTTCATCAATAGTTGAAATATGATTTTCCTAGATCTCGCTTTATCGCGAGACTTTGGTTTTGGGTGTAATGATGATGATAATGATGTGGATGACATATATTCTTTATTAGTTAATCGATCAGAAGCTTACTACTCTTACTCATTTCATCACGAGAGTTTTTATTATTTAAAATTGAAGGTCTTGGATTCAAATAATTTGAATTTAGAAATTGACATTAGCCATATGATGTAATGATAAAATTATTTTTTGGGAAAAAATTTCTTCATTAAGTTACTTAATTAACATTTTTGGAAAATTGGCATATATAGGGTTACAAAAACTTTCTTTATGGATAATGGACTACACCAAGATTCCTCATTAAACATTTTGTTTGTTTGTTTGTAGTAGTGATGGATGAATTCACTAAAAATATTCAAAGCTATTTGTGTTGATGTATGTTGTTTGTTGACGATATTATTTTAGTGGATGAGACAAAAGAGTGTGTCAATATCAAGCTAGAATATTGGAGACATACGTTAAAGTTTTTTAAATTAAGTAGGATTATGACTGAGTACTTAAAGTATAACTTTTCGATCCATAAGGTGGCTTCCGATATGAAAATAAAGTTTAGATCAGAAGTTATATAATGAAAAGATTATTTTCGGGACTAAGGTCTATCATTCAAACCAATGGAGAATTCGTTAAAAATACAGCCCACCATATCACATTAGGATGACTTAAATGGAAAATATACCCGGAGTTTATATGATAAAAAGGCACCATTTACGCTTAAAGGTAAATTCTATCATTTAACGATTAGGCCGACCATGTTATATGAGATGGAGTGTTGACCCATCAAACAAGTACTTAGTCATAAACTAATGGTGACAAAGATGAGAATGTTCCATTAGATGTATAATTTTACTAGAAGAAATAAAGTCAAAAATTTATTAATAAGAGACGAATTAAAGGTGATCAGTATTAATGAAAATTAAGAAAGACGAAATTTAGGTGGTTCAGATATGTTAAATGGAAATACTTGAACGCTCCAACGAGAATATGCGAAAAATAATACTTAAGAGATTGCAATAGGAGAAAAGGAAGGCTTAAAAAGAATTGAAGAAAATGATCAAGAATGATATGACTATATTGGAAGATACCGAGGACATGACCTACAGTGAAAAATTTTGATATATTAAGATACGGATAAAGGATCTCACATAGAGAAGTCTTTCTCATTCTCTTAAGTATTTTAAACATTTTTCTTTCAAGTCTTTCTTTTTATAGTTGGCCTTAGTATTTTGATTACGTAATATTTCCCTCCTAGTTATTTAGCCTAAGTAGTATCTTAGTTTGTCTACTTACTTTCTTGTAATGACTAGTTTGATGTATTATTGTACTTATCTTTTCTCTAGTTTATGTATTTATTTACTTATTTTATCTTTTACTGTTAATCTTTACCATGTCCTATATGCACTGTATTATGTATTATATTACATATTTATTTATATTTTGTGTTATCATTATTTAGCATTACATATGTATTTATAAAAAATAGTCTCTCTATCAAGTAGAGGTAAGGTTGCACACTACTAAATCTCTCCAGACTTCGCCATTTCAACAAGACACTCATTGGGTATTGTTGTTATTTCATATAATTTGTATTATTTGTTCCTTCAACTCTTAATATTATCTTCTAAATGAAACTTATTTAATAAGTACATTTTCAATATATTCGATCTCAACTATTTTGATTAAAAAATCGTTCATTGTCTTATATGAAGTATGAAAACATAAATAAAAATTCATCACAAGCATAGCCCAACTTGAAATCAACATCTTCAGATAATGCAAAACTCTAGTGCCTTATCAAGAAATAATTCAAAAAGTTCATTTACTTAATGAAGTTCAAAAGTAGAAAATATATTATTATAAAATTTCAAATATAAAAAACAACAATTAAAAATGCTATTTATAATGAGAAAAAGAAATAAATAAAAGTGAAAAATTGTTGATTATGAAAGAACAATAATATAATTTAACAAATTAGTATAACATAATATAAAGAAAGCTTAACACAAAATTAAATCTTTAATTGATGGTATACACTAAGAAAAATATTCTACATACACATTTATTACTCAGCAATAATCTCTTTTTTTTCACGAATCACCCGATAAATTATTAAGAAATTAAACATATATATATTATTGTGTCTTGAGAATCCATACCTTTTGATTCATCAAAATATTGAAATGCAATTAAGGGACTTCCTCACATTCTTCTTCTTTTGATATTCATTAATCTCATGCTCTGTAGACACAGCTTAACAGCCAAATTAAGATAGAAAGTAACTATTACAATAAAAAACACAAAGTGATAAGCTCCTCCAAGGCCTCCTGAATCTACAAAGTTCTCCCACGTATGTATTTCTGATAAATTGCAGATTGTAGTTACGGTTCGATTTTGACATTAATTAAGATAATTGCAGAAGATACAAACATAATTACGATATATGACAGTAACGGACCTGATACACTCCAAAATTTGGAACACTGATCATATATTGTCAACTATCATTAACCATTATACTCTACACACCCTTTCTGTACATGACTTGCCAGTCATCACGAAAGCTTCATACATGTTAAAGAGGTCCTACTTTTAGGGCACTGACAAACAACTTCGTATCAAGTTGTGAAAGCAAGGAACAACAAAACTTGTAGAAATTAAAACTCGGTAATCAATAGACATCTAATCTTCATTCGTTAGCGGAATAAAATTTGGCAGATCTGGCTTGTTTAAGGCTAACAAGACTAGTACAAACATAATTACGACTGGTACGAGGAGAAGAATCAATGGAGGAGGAGGAAAAGGAGGTAAAGCTAGTGGCAACACAAGAAGACACAAAGTAACCATGATCATGAACATAACAACTCTCATGTTACGGTGTTCCAACATCAAACTTATTCTGACAAACTTTAAAACTTAAGCTCACCCTGAAACTGCAAAGTCCTGCCAAGTGCACCAGCTTCAGGATAAGAAATGAAGGAGATGTATTGTAGTGAAAGGGTTGTGGGATTCTACAGTTTAAGAACAGGCGTCATATAAATTATATTATAGTGGTGAAAAAAGTGAAGAATTTCGGTACAAGTAGCTATAGAAAGATCATTATCGGACCCCATTTCTGGATTAGACATGTCTTAATTCATGTAACCTCTATATTTTGGGAGCTTATAAAAATGTCTAGTGGTTGTAAACTTATTTTAGGGCCAAAAGATGTATAGTGAACAAAGATTCTTAGTTAAATTCCACATGCTATATTAGTGGCTTATATGTTCAATGAATCGGTATGGGGTTTCACCATATGTTCTTTAGAGTGTGATAATCCAAAATTGTGTAAAGAATATATTAAACTTTGTCAATTAACATTAAAATTTATAACATTTAATTAAAATAGAGTGCTAAGTTAAACATTTTGATGCTTGCTTTGAGATGATATTTTCTAGGATAAGTTGTAGAAAAATATTAAAACTTTACTTATTTTTATATTACGAACTCGAAATTCAAAAAGTGATATCAAAATTATCCAAATTTTATTTTTTTAAAGAAAGTTTGTCGTTAATCCTACAATTAATTGCTGATATATATTACTATGTCAACAAATTTATTAGATGTGTGACTGATATCTAATCTATTAATATGACATAATATTAACAGGCCACGTGTAAGCCAATTGTTCAATAATTTATTGACATGACCATACTTTTAAAACTTTAAAAATTGAAGTATTTTATCTACACTTTTTGAAAATTCAAACTAATATTATAAAATTAAGTAAAATTTAAATTTTTAATAAGTTGCCCTTTTTTTCTAATTTTCCATAACTATAAATTTTACTATCAAGTATTACCTTGTGCTAAACTACCAATATATGTATATTTGATCAATGACATTACACATTTGTAAGTCAGTAATTTTTATTTTTGTCACATGCAAGTTTCGCATGCCCAATATTTACACTTTCTAGACAGACTAGAATAATGTTAGGTAAACATCTTGTTATTTTTGACTTTCTTTTGGGAATTTCTTTCCGCAAGTTAAAATGAACAAATCTTTTGTCCCATGGTCCTGTTCTTCCTGTTTTAACACATCTCAGTTGTCTAATTTTTTGTAGGTTCTATTTATTAAATGGATAAATTTTTATAGAATAAAGTAATAACAGAGTAATAGAAATAAGTGATCTGGTCCTAGACTAGAATAATATTAGGTAAACATCTTGTTATCTTTGACTTTCTTTCGGGAATTGCTTTCCGCAAGTTGAAGTGAACAATTCTTTTGTCCCCATGATTCTGTTTTAACACATCTCAGTTGTCTAATTTTTGTGAGTTCTATTTATTAAATGGATAAATTTTTTTAAGATAAAATAAAAACAGAGTTATAGAAACAAGTGATCTGGTCCCAGACTAGAATAATATTAAGTAAACATCTTGTTAATAAAGATATATCTTTGACTTTCTTCTGGGAATTGCTTTCCGCAAGTTGACGTGAACAAATCTTTTATCCCCACAACCTTATTCTTCCTGTTTTAACACATCTTAGTAGTCCAATTTTTGTGGTATTTATTTATTGAATGAATAAAATTTTTATAGAATAGAGAAGAAACAGAGTAATAGGAACAAGTGGTCTAATCCCTAAGTTAAAGGATTAGTAATAGAAATATGTCTATCAATGGTAGTAGAACAATGGGTATTAAGGTACATATAAATATATAAACGTACAAAATGAACTTAATCATATGATTATTTAATTATACAACCAGGTAAAAGAGATTTGTGAATTTTTATTTCCTGAAACAAAAAGCTTGGTGATAGCTCAGTGATGCGATATTCTTTCCTAAAATTCGGTAGCAATCAAATAAAATTAAATTCGTAGTTTCTCATAAAATTATAACATAAAATAGAAAGACTTGGTATGAGTTCGATTGTTATACAAAGTAAAACCGGTATGTGTTGAAAGACCTAATTCACTCCTAAAAGTTAGCTTGAGATGATAGGTTTGCACATTATTATAAATGATTGAATGCACTCACGCTTATTCGATGTAGGATTCTTGACACACTGGCTCTCTCAACCCAAACTAGGATTAGACATCTGTCAGGTATATTGAACAAAGGGACATAATCGAGTACTGTCCTAAATCATTGAAACAAACGGACTCTGATATTATGTTGAAAGCCTAACTTACCTCCAAAAACTAGCTTGAGATGAGAGGTTTGCATGATATTATAAATAGTTAAATGCACTCATTATCGTTCGGTATAGAATTCTTGATTGTATGGTGTTTTGAAATTAGAGTTTAGGAGATAAGATTTGAGTTATTTATCACTCGAAGATGATAACATTCGAAGATTGAGTGTTCTCAAAAATATAATTTACGTATTTGTTAAAAATGGGAATTTTTGGTCGAGTTGTACGTGCCCTTTTCTTCACTAGTGTTGGAGTACCTTTCAATGAAATCATCACAATTGTTGCGGAAAATTTGAGTTCCTTAGAATTCTAAAAATTTAGTATAAACAATCCCAGCTAATTTGATTTTTAAAAAAATTCCTCCAAACTTGAAAAAGGTATAAACAATTCAAAAGTATGAGTTTCAAGTTTTTTATTTCGTTTAAGTACGATAAATTTAAAAAAAGATTTGATATATTTTTAAAAAGTTTAATTTAAATATTATATATAAATAAATTACGAGTCTAAATTTAGAATGAGCATAATTTTATTTTAATGTGACAACTTTAGTATTGGATTTATAAAATTTCAATAATATATATACATTTATAATATTTTAAATAATTCAAATTGAAGGAATTGGATAAGACCAAACGACCATGGAAGTCCTCTCTCCACAATCCTGAGAATACTGACATGTGAAAATATAAACATACCCTCTTCACAATTTAAGAGAAGTCGTATGCAATCATTGGATATGCATTATTGTACTCCAACTATGACTTGTCTCGTTGAGTACAAACAATTCCCATATCCCAGAGCCCAAAGATAAAGGTAATAGTTAACTAGACCTTGTTTCCATTAGTAATTAGCTTTAAATTTAGTTATTTTATGCAAATTCTTCCCCATACTATAAAGATTAAAGTATATAAATTAAAGTGCCAAATTTGACTAGAATTTCACAATAAAATTGAGTAAAATATTCATTAATATCAAAATATAACATGGATATAAACGAAAAATAAAATAAAATAAAATTCCATTTTATTTATACATCACCTTGAGCTTCTTACACTTAATTTAGACACAGAGCACACAGCTTCATCCTTGTTTTTATCTGAAATACCACCTAAATATTACCATCTTTCAAGTTCCTCAATTATTTCAGTTGCTGTATGCTAAAAAACAAAGGTGGATAGAACTATAAAGTGTTGGCATAATAGCATATCATGGTGGATCCACTTATAGTGATTCTTAGTAAAGTAGGTGCTGACAAAACATGAAGAAAAGAAAAAAGAAAAAAAAAAGAAGCTTGATCTTGCAAAATTCTGGAAAGGAAAAGAAGAAACAAAAGAGTCTAAAAGGATGGAAGGAATATGGTTCCCACAAGACAAACAATAATAATTAATACATTAGCTCCCGATAAACCATGGCCACACACCAATAAAACAAAATATATCTCAAGTCAGGTATATTTGTGTGGGTCAAACCCAACATGTCAAAACATGAGTGAATCTTGAAGGTGATTGCTTAGGATTGATATTGACAAGGATTCACATAAGTTTGAGATCGACATGTTCCTCAAGAATGCAATGCACCTTTCCCTCTCACTCACTATAAAAAAGGTGAACATTATTATTATCTCTTCTTTCTCTAATTTTAATGACTAATGTAAGATGAGAGATTAGGGGGAATGATCTTTCCCCTAATGGGTCGTTTTCAGTCAACTTTGATTTGGTATAAAAATATAAAGGAAACAGCTTTGTATTGTCACATCTATGCAATTACGTAACAGTAGGAACACTTACTTTGCAAGGGAATGACGCAGATCTTTATTGTTTGCAAAAGCAAAAGTCTATTAAAGCAACCAAAAACAAGTAATTGCATTAATAAGTTCTGTATTGAAATTAGTATTTGGGAGAAGTTTGTCGTCTTTAGCATTATTCACTGGATAAAATTTGTAGTTAGTCATGTAACACTATTACTTATTATCAATATCATATTAGGAACGGATTCAGAAATTTTTTTAAATAAGGGTAAAATTTTAATGAGAATACAATTATATTTTTAACGGGAGTAAAATTTTATTTTTTATGAAATCCAAACTTAGAATAATAAATTTTTATATAAATTTTTTTAAAGTTAATAGGAGCAAATGGAGGCATGTGGATCCGTCCCTAATCATATAAAAAACATAAAGTTTCAAAGTTGACAATAAGACAAATCAGACTTAAGATTTTCTATTCATATTAGGCTAATTTCTCATAATTAATTGGGTCAAAAAAATTATTAAACATAAATTTGAACATAATTAAATCATACTTGACATTTTAAATTCAAATTACATCAAATTAAGTTAAATCCAACTCAAACTAATTTCCTATATCTATTATTATGTAAATATTCACATAGATTTTTTAATATTAAAATTACATATGTATCAAATATCCACAAGGAATGAATTATGACGTTGTCACTTATTGTCCACTTGTCACGTTCTCAAATTCTCTTTTAATTATCACTATAATCTATTTTGAGTTCCAAAAAACATGGAATTTCAAAAAATATATACATGTGGTGATTACTAAAGTAAGCAGTACCGATTCCATTCCATTTTGGTTTATATTGAAGTAGCAGTAAATGAATAACACGTAGACAAATTCTAAAGGGTCAGTGTATAATGCCACGAACGTTCAATTTTGGGGTCAATGATATGATTATAAAGATTCATTCACTCTGAGATTTTTGGTTTATATACTAATAATACAACAACAAAGATTTAAAAAGGTTAAAAAATGAACAGCTCATATAAATCCAACAAAAAAAAAAGGGTTCATGCTTCATAATTGTATGATGCAGGTAAAAAGCAATGTTTTAGCACTGTTTGGTTGAGAAATTGAGAGATGCATGCTCCTTTGGTGTTCGTGACTTGTCATGCATATCGGTTGGTCATCATTCCCACAGGACTTAATTAGATTTTTGGATTATGTGTAGATCATATATAACTTTTAAGATATTAAAGAAATATAGAAATCTGGGTAACATATAGAGAGAAAAAAAGAAGAAAAAAGTTCCTTTTTTTCTTTAATTGTATTATTTTTTATATTTTTTACAAATCATAATAAAAAATTTCAATTATTAAAAGAAAAGGGTTTTTCAAAGATATACCCTCTACTTTTCAAAGCCTTTGATCCTTGTTTAGCTTTCCTCACTTTTATCACTACCATGATTTTGTCTCCTTTATTCTTATTATATTCTCATAGTTTTAATTGTTTCTTCTTCATTGAAATTTGAGGTCTAAGGCAAGAACTTAAACGGGACATCATTGAATTTCAAAACACAAAATCGTAATCAGTTGGCTTAAGATTAGTCACTGTCAATCAAGCTTTAACGTTTTGTAATTTCTCCCTATAGAAAAACGAACATAACTTTATAGATAGATAGTTCCCACAGGCATTGGATTCTATCTTTTAGCCACTTTTTCTACTGCTGTTTCAATTTCATTTGTAGTCTTTCTTTTATATAGACTTCCATTTCGATTAGAGATCAGAGCAAAAGAACACGTAGTAGGTGATTTTTTTCTTCAATCTCTCCAGCTCTTCCTTCCAAATTCATTGCACCCTCTGCACCACTGTCTCTTCCTGCTCCTTTTGACAAGTAAGCTTGTCATTTGAAGTTAGTTATAATCCAAATTGCTTTATGAAATGTATAAATAATTAGTTAAATAATGCCACTTTGAAGAAACAAATTTATTATTCCATATTGTTTTATAAAATGCATAAATAATTAATTAAATAATGCAACTGTCAGGAAACAAAATATATCAACATTATCTGCTTCATCATGTACTAGCTGTACTTAATGTTAGTTACTTTCCTAATCTAGTTTACACTGTATAACAAGGCTATGGCTTCATTGCAGGACTCCTAGACCCTGCTTCATTGCGGGTCCTAGATTCTGCTTTATTGCGGGACTTCGAAGTATAATAATAGTGTTATGATGAACAAGGCTATGGCATCAAATAAAAGGTATAGTTTAGTGGCTGATAAGGCACAAAGGTTATTATATCTTAAATTTTAATTAAGTTGAGTATCGTAAATATTTTATTTATATTTATAAATAAATCCTCTAGAAACTTAATTAACCTGTTTTTAGCAGCTTTAACATTTGATCGAGGATCTATGTATAAAAGAAGCAAGTAATTAACTAGTGAGAGCAACCATCGAATGAATATGGAACTTATAAGGTTGCTTATATATAGAACAATTTTTTTTGAGTAAGTACAAATTTAGAACACTTGTAAGCATACACATGGAATGATCAATATGGAGGAATGGCACACACATGGACTAGTCATGGAGTGTTTAGTTGGAAAGGAGCTTCTTCCTGAACAAGGGATGGCGGTCATCAACCTTTATTTTAGAAAATCGAACACAAGGAGTGGGTTTTAGATAAGAAATATTGGACTCTTTACTCAAGACTACATGCAAAGTATCCATAACTTTTGTATTAATAATGACAAAAAAAGCAAGCTTTCATAATTTCTAGATCCCTTAGTCCTATCTTTATTATTGCAAGCAATCAATTTACCAAACTTAGTTTAATACATTCTTGTGCCTTTCCATACAAGTTACTCGGATTTGTTTCCTTTGTTAGCTTAGGTAATGAAGTTTGCATTAGTGTAGAATTAAAAAATTGTTATTTTTATTTTAACTATATCTAATTAAAAATTGCTACTTGATATGGATTGTAATTAATTTTACAAATAGATTTGATTGTAAAATCATAAATTAATACTAAGAAGCACTTGCAATCCTTATAAATAGGTCAAGATGAAAAATGTGAGGACAAGTAAAGTGAACTTTTCAAAAATAAATAAGATACATGTCCAAAATCTAATCAAGCGACTTTAATAAGATAATTCATCGAAAGGGAAGATCATTTCATGGTAATCAAATTGATTGTTTTGGTTTCAATATATATGGGATTTGTGTCTAACCTTGTGTTTTTCACTAGAATTAAATAAAGTTTAATGAAGTCTTCATCCTTTTTAATTTACAAAAAAATGTCATTTATATTCTTGGAGACTTAGAGATTGATTCACCACCTATTCCTAGATATACATGCCTCGGGCAATTGAAAAATAAGTTAGTTACATTTAACATGTAGAAAATAAAAGTAACATATACCTTGTATTAATAATAAAAGCATTTCCATTTAATTGTCTCAAAGTTGGAAGAGTAGTAATTGTCTCAAAGTTCCTAACTACACCATTAAAAAGGTTAACCCCTAAGCTTAATTTACAGATTTAACTAAGCAGGCAACGAGGAAATAGATAAGAACAAGAAAATAAGATTCTAGTCTGTTGGTTACCCTTTAAAATCTGCATGCAGTTGGTATATTCGATCATCACTATCAAAAGTGCAAGATTGGGTATTTTTCGTATTTTGCGTATGAGATAAGTTCATCATCTTCCTTTATCTAGCTAGCTAAGGAAAAGAACAACAGGAATGAATGAAATTACAGAGAGAATATTGCTGTAAGCAATGAATCAATGAAAGTGACGAAGAGATTTCAAAGTGGTAATCTCGATTTTCTTGCAACAAAATTCGATGAACTTCACTTACAATTCATGAAGACCAGTTGATTTTTATCACACAACATAAAATGTTCTTTATGAAAGACTAAGCTTTCTGTTGCGTGATAATAACTCCATCAAACAGAAGCAACATTGGGAGGCTCATATGAAGGAGAAAAAGCCAAGAAAACGAGAAGGGTCATGATAAAAACAGGTATAAACAGCATCAAAAGAGGCGGCGGCGATAACGGTGGCAATACAGGAGGCAACACCAGCAGCAACGCCGTCAAAAGAAGCAACACCACGACTGATCTCAGGCTAAATAAGTTCATCATCCAGTTCTCATCTAAACAAATAAAAAATATGTCACATCATCCATAAACAGCCAACCTTTTGACCGTGATCACGATGATCATGAGCCGTGGGTGGACATTGAAGTAGTTGCAGAAGGTCAAGAGACTATAGTTCGGAATATTTGGTGGGGATGGTGATGAACTTGAGAGGGATGTGTTTATGTTAGATAAAGTGGAAGAGAATTTGCTGTGAAGAGGAGTAATTCAAATTATGGGTTGAAGAACGGGTCCTAAAGGAATCCACACGATAGTGTCTTCATTCATGTAACCTACAATTATATAACATAGAATATTTGACTAGTTAATTTTTTACCCTTACTATAATCTTTAAGTGGGTGGTTTTGGAATCATTTGCACTTTGTTAAGGCTTAACTTCAACTTAAAGGTGCTCTATTCGTTTAAGTGAGATCACGAATTTGAATCGTTCTTATTTATATAGTCATTTAAAACTTATTATCAGAACTTTATTTCTTGTAAGAGGTCTATTCAATTTTAGCAGAGATTAATCTAAATGTGGAAGACTTAAAAATATCTTTCTATAATTAAAACTCTCCTAAAATTTTTCGTGAAAAAAAAAAAAGTTAAGGCTTAAAATTGCAATTTGTGGGTCACTTTATTTGCATAATTACAAATAACGGTCTAGACTACAATCGTAATATTGTCATACTGGTGATAACAATCTGTAATTTAAAATATGAATAAAGTTAAATGCTTATTTTGACAATGAAGAGAGGTTGCTTTCCTTTTTCGACAATTGGATTTCATTTCGTTGACAGGACGGATATTGGTACTATAGGGACTACAACTGGTCGTTTCCAATGAACTTTCGAGGAAGCACCCAACATTGTCTTTTGTACAAAATCCTTGCGGCTTAAGGTCTATCCAATGTGAAAAGCCCTTTGCTCATAATTAAAGATGCTAATATATATATAAAAGTACATTTCGAATCGGATTTTAAGTTAGGTATTTTATAAGTTCAATAAAATTTAATTTAAGTTATTAATTTTAAATTGAATCCAAATTTTTATTTTTATTTTGTGAATATTAATTTTAATTGTTTGATTGGTAGAAGATGGTCAATTTTATATATACGAGTCTTACCAAGACTGTATCGTAGCTTCGTGAAATTAGATGAATGCAAATTTTTGTAAATTTTGATAACATAAAAAATAAAGTCAGCCTAGCTAGACCAAAGAGAAAAAGGAGTGTGACTTAAATTATTAATTAGTATTGTTTAATGGAAAATCTACGTATAGTTAATGATGATTAGAAAAACTCTGTTACATTTCTTTTGCCCGTCAAAAGGTAAATCCAATTATAAAGTAAATCGTAAGACATAATCGGTTATAATTTCTTTCTTAGATTAGTTTAAGATTTCTCTCATATTGCAATTATGCTTTTCTGAAAAATAATGGGTTAATTAGATTTAATCTTTTATGTTTTAAAATTATTATTTAAATTCTCTCAATTCTATTTATAATTTTAAAAACAAGGTCGTATTGAAATTTAAATTTTAATATTACATTAATTTGAATAAAAAGATAAAAATTAAATAATACCATAAAAGATTAGTGATAGTTATCAAAATATAAAAAATAAAATAAAATAAAGATATGGAGAATAGACCTTTCATATCAATAAGGAACGTGTAATATCATGTATTAATGTGTCCCTAAGCTATAGTCTCTTTCAGCATTAATCTAAGTTTGAATACGACACGCAATAATCTATTTTGACATTAATTTCAATTTGAATTATTATAAAAAATTAGAACAATCTAGAATTCATGCGAAACTACTTTAGATATAAAAATATTTGTAAAAATTTAATATTAGTACCTACATGATTACATGACTTTTGTCTTTATGAAATTGATTCTTGAACCGACCAAAGTCAAGCAATTTGATAACCATGACTGACTTTGTTCAAGGTACAATGAACCTCTCTCTCTCTACTCCCACTTTCTACCGTTGTCACGATCTCTGTCAGAATGGAGTGTTCTTACAATATTATTAAAAGGGCATGGAAATGCTGAAAATCCCCTTTTGAGGTTGATTTATATCTTATTAACTGACATTTTCTTTACGAAATTCATTTGTGCTAAGTTTATAAATTCTTTTAATTACATTTTTTTATTAATTTCTTTGCAAGAATTTTAGTATGGGAGCTTTTTGTCTTCAGTCTTCACTTCCAGGTTGCGTTTCTTCTATCCTTAATGACATGAATGGGATTTTGTCCTCGCGTTTAGGCATATAGTCTTGTTTTTGTCCTTTGTAATAAATAAAAAAACAATTCTGAGTGTAGTACAATTAGATTTTCAAGGAAAACTACTTTTTGTTGGATATAATAGTTTAGGAGTGAATATTAAAATGGATAACTAAATTTTGAATTTCCTAAATAAAAATTGCATATAAAAGTCAAAGACAAAAAGGGGAGTTGAGATTTTTTTAGTTTTAGATTTTTAAGAATAAAAAAATGGGGATATAAGAATTCATGTCTGGTCATTCCCAGCTTACCAAGGCAAATTCATGGTTTCAACAAAGACATCTTTTGACTGCTCCCACTTTGTGGGACAAGCAAATCTATGATATTTGTTCTTTCAATGTTTACCTTAAGATTTGAAGGTTTTGATTCCAAACTAATCTTGGGTTTGTTTGTATAGTACTCACAACTGCTTGTATCTATTAACAATAAAATATAGGAATTAAAAATTTTCTTTCTATATTCAAAAGCAAAACAGTCTTTTTATTAATAATTAAGTAAGATTTTATATTATTGAACTTCTTCAATTCCTGCATTTTAGTGAAAATTGTTGCCCGACATTCCGGCGAAGTTTTTATCGGGATGTTGTTGACTAAGCATTTTCTTTTATAATCTGGTTCTATTTTAAGTATTAATTTCTAGGTTATTCTTTACCTCTTATTTACATGGTTTTAGTATTCTTGCTACATGATTATAAATAATTACAATTATAGCAATTATTATTTTTAATAATGTTTATAATTAATATAATTTAAAAAACTTACAAGTCAAGTTATATTTTTTAATTTTTTGTTTTAAATTATTGTTTATTTATAACGAAAATAAGGTCATCTTCAATAAGGAATTACAAATAATTAAAGACTATTATCTAATTACAATTGCATTTTTCGCCATTAGTCTTATATCATTCACAATTATCAATTTAAATCATTTCGGTGGGAAACATCATGGTTCAATCACTTTGGTTGGTGAGACCATGAACCCTACCAGATGTGGCAAAGCTATACATTTCAGGACAATGATTCTGACATTGGTTAAGGATACTTCACCAGATCTTTTCCTTAGTTCGAGTGACTGCTCACCAACTAACACGAATTTGACATTCTCATTAAAGCTTTTACACTCTTGATTCGTTACTAATTAACTTGAGGCTCCAATTGTCTTCTGTTACTAACTTGAGCGTCGGAACATCGAACAAGTGATCTAGGGTTTATGTTGTAGATCATACATATCTACGAATACATGTATAAAAAGAAAGCATTCAAACGACGAAGAGGACGGGTAGCTTTCATGGGAACTAAATTAAACTTCAATAAATATGAAGGCGCGCGACTTCTTAATACATAGATACATAGATACACAGAAACACACACACTAAACACAGAAAAAATGGCCAAGGTTAAACACAACTTGTAGGAGCTATATCAGGCATCTTAGACGGAGAAAACGCCAGAAAAGCAAGCGAGCTCATCATCAGAACCGGGACAAAGAGGAGGACTAACGGCGGCGGTGGCAGCGGAGGCAAGACTAAGGGGAGGAAAAGCACGAGAATAGCAACTAAAACCATAACCATGAGTGACACCAATCTAAAGTACTTGATCAACATCAAAACTTCTTCCCCAGAACATGTTCAGATGATATATCGATCTTGTGATCATCAGAGCAAAAGGGGTGGAATAAAATTTGTGCATGCACAAGCAGAGAGAGAGAGAGATGCAGAAAGAGAGGTGTTCTTGGTACCGAATTGAGACTCTGAAGAAACGATTAAAGAAGACGGTGTTTAAAAAGAAAAGATAAAGAGTGACATAGGCAATTCTTGTGGTCCTATAATTGTCTAGGGGGACGTTTCTAGTCATGGTTGTTAGTAACATACCCCACTTGGATTACCTTATTCAACTAACTAGCTATAATAATTAAATATCGAAAATAGTCATAGTGATATATACATAAGAATAATTATTAAAATCCAAGAAGATGCATTTGAATTTAGCCTTTCTCATTCAATTCCATCTAGAAGCTCATTATGTTGGTGTACTACTAATTTGTTAAAAGTAGTGAACTAATTAGTTAGGTTTAGCTCTTAAGTTTGTCTCTAATTAGGTTGCTTAATTATGGTTAACAACTGAAATATCTGATTCTTCATTTCTCTTTAAATTAATCATAGAAGAACTTCATTTCTCTTTTAAAAAAATCTGATTCTTTGTAAACATTATTTCCCTTCAAAACTTAGTCTTTAGTTTGTTTTACGAACTGAAACTAAAAGTGATTCTTGATCACTAAAACAAACTTCCTTTTTCTTTATTTCTTGTTATCCTGCTTTTTTAGAGCTTCAAGAACAAGGACTGTTCGTGGTTCTTGGTTCTTGGTTCTTGGTTCATGCCCTTTCGAAACAACAATGTCATTGTCATCCTAACCCTAAAAAGCTTCAAACTTTTGAAGCCACTAAATGAGAACGAGTCGCTTCATCTGAAGATCAATGCACGTACACAATGCAAACAAAAACATAATCGAGAGTACCACAGGTTCATTATGCAATGCATGTTATTATTCTCTATTTGGTTGCATCACCATTGGACAAAGGAAAAGGCTATGGCTAGCTAGACCATCGAAGGGGTGAGAATAAATATCAGAGGGCAAGCATTTGGTGTGCTCATAAAGAGTTGGTAGGGCCACAAAATACCATTCTTTCTGGTACTAGTCAACTTGATGCTGCAATGCATATACATAAAGAGGTGGATTCAGTGAACTTCATGATATCCATCTCTCACTTTTATTAGAAAAAAAGACTTGCAATGAACACTCCAATGTTTAGACTAAAAGATGCAAGTTTTGTTTTATTTATTTGAAAAATAATCAATGATATTAAAAATTAAGATAAGGGAATTTTTCTTAAATACCCATAAAATAATTGTATCAGAAATTTATTTGTATATGATAAAATGTTTATAATTGATCACATCAGATTTTTTATCAACAAAATTTATTAAAATAATTCAAAAAACATAGTTTAAGTCTTTTATTCTTTAAACTTTAAAATTATCAAAAATATTTATGTTTTTTAATTTTATAAAAAATCTTTATGTGAAATTTCCATTATACTTTACAATGAGGGACACGTGAGCCTTTGCTAAAATGGTTAATTTATTTCGACCTCTCTCAAATTACTTAATTCATGATTTCTCTAAATTTAACTAAAACTATTTTATCTTTTATTAAATAATTTTGTTCAATACTCGTTGTCATTCTCTCTTATAAGCAAGATGAACGAGTCATATGAGCAATTTCTTATAATTTCATGTTTGCTCTTGCTAATTGTATGTGTTTAATCATAATTAACTCTTTTAATGAAAATTTCATAATTGAATTTTATGGAAAAATTAAAATCATAAAAAAGAATTCTATAATTTTAAAGTTTCGAATTCTTTTAAAGTGAAATCTTATATCTTCTATTATATTTTTAAAACAAGTAAGATTATATTTAGAAAAAGTCTACATCTTCTATCCAAATGCAGACGACCTATCTCAGAACGTAAACGCCACGTGATCATATGTACCTTACGGGTTGTTTAGCGTTGCTTTCGATCCCAACAGTTGCATAAATTATTAGTTATTTTATCAACTCCGGCACTGTCTAAATAGGACCCATAGTCACTGATACGTACTTCGAGTTGATTCATGACGTGTTTCTACACCGATACTCTGCATCTTTCCCCTTCAGGGTGGGGTGAAAAAATGGTTGAGTGTGTTAAGAATATAGATAGTCATTAAATAGAGTTGTACCAATCTCCTTAAGAATAAGTCTAGATTATCTCTTCCCAGTATTATCAAGCTCCCCTCAAACAATTATCTCCCATGGCAACTTCAAATTGGGACTACGTTGTTAAGATGTGAGGAGGATTAGAGAAGAGGGAATTGTTTAGAAGAAGATGTTTTTTTGGTAAATCAATAACTTTTATATAAATAAAAAGGTTATGTACATCACAAGAAATTTTCTGTAAGCAATCTCTTATCACTCAAAAGGCAATCTCTTAGAAGAAGACGTTATATTTCACTTGAATAATTTAGTTCAATCACAAAGAAATATTTATAGGTACAAAAATGATCATTCATATTTAGGTAAATGAACTTTATTAATGAACCCAAATAAATAAACCATACATAAACTCAAAAATATACATGGACCAATATTTAATTATGTAACTAAAACTACAAGAAAAATGTAAATTAGCGACAGAACCTTAGCAACGGAAACATTTTCGTTGGTAATTAGCGACGGAAATATGCTTTCCGTCGTTAAAATTGAGTGATTTAGCGACGGAATCAATATTCGTCGCTAAATTTGGAGGGAATTTATCGCGACAAAATTAGCGACAGACATTAGCGACGGAACAATATAGCCGTCGGTAGTTTATTACCGACGGAAAATATACCGTTAGAAATTAGCGACGGAAAGCATATTTTCGTCGCTAAAATTGAGTAATTTAGCGACGGTACTAATACTCGTCGCTAAAT
>JANIJH010000003.1:2361138-2371506 GCA_024520975.1 Erythroxylum areolatum
TCTCACCTACAAGTCCAACCCACCCCAAGCTCATGTCTCCACTACTCTGCTCAACCCACCTCATCTCCATGGCTTCTCGACTCTAGTGCTTCTCATCATGTCACCCAAGATCTTTCTAATCTTTCACTGCACTAACCTTATGATGGCATCGAAGAAATTGTAATTGGTGATGGCTCTAGTCTCCCTATGACTCACACTGGTTCCACTCTTTTCCCTACTTCCTCCAAATCTTTGTCTCTTTCTAATGTCTTATATGCTCCCACCATGTAGCGTAATTTTATTTCTATTTCTCAAATTTGTAAAGACAATAATCGTCTTATAGAATTCTCATCTGATTCTTTTCTTTTGAAGGATCGTCTTATAGGGGCACATCTTCTTAGGGCACCAACTAGGAATGGATTCTATGAATTGATGTCATGTTCCATTGTCGCTTTCTTAACTGTTAAAGCCTCTGCTCTTGACTGGCATCATCGTCTCGGGCATCCGTCATTACCTATTCTTAAAACTCTTGTTTCTTCCTTTAAATTTCATGTCAATAATAATTTCTCTTTTAATTACAATGCGTGTCAATGTAATAAAAGTCATAAGCTCCCTTTTCATCATAATATTTTAGTTTCTCAATCCCCTCTTGAACTTCTTTACACTAACTTATGGACATCTCCCATTTATTCTTTTGATGGCTTCAAGTATTATGTTATTTTTGTGGATCATTATACTAAGTGTATTTGGTTCTATCCTCTAAAAAATAAGTCTGACATCAAAGAAGTATTCTTGAAGTTCAAAGCGTTAATTGAAAAATTCTTTGAAAAATCAATTAAAACCATCTATTTTGATAATGGAGGAGAATATCAAGCTCTCTCTACATAACTCACTATTAATGGTATTTCTCATCTCACTTCCCCACCCCATACTCCTGAACTTAATGGCTATGCTGAACGTTGACATCGTCATATCATGGAAACAGGCCTCTCTCTTCTATTACATGCCCAACTTCCCCTTCATTTTTGAACTCTCACCTTCCCCACTACAACATATTTAATCAATCGTCTTCCTATTCTGACTCTTTCCCTTAAATCACCTTTTCATTGCCTATTTGCCATTCCTCCCAATTACCTCAAGCTTTGAAGTTTTGGTTGTCTTTGCTACCCATGGTTTCACCCCTATGCCAAACACAAACTCGACTCTCGTTCTCTTTCATGTATATTTGTAGGTTACTCCGCCACTCATAGTGCTTATTATTGTCTTGATCCCACCACTAATAAAATCAACACTTCCCGTCATGTTTGGTTTGTGGCAACTCAATTTCCATATGCTTCTCTCACCTCCACCCCCACCAGCCTCAACCTACAAGAACTTGGATAGTTGGTGTCCCACTCTCTTCCCATTGTTCCACCTTCCTCTTCTTCATCTCTTGAAGTAGTAGGTAATGTCAAATCATATTCTCTCATACCATCAACTTCTAGTTCCTCCCCTCCTTACTCTCAGTCCCCTATAGCTAATTTACCTTCTCTTCCCTCACCTGCTCCCACTAATCCTCTTCCCCGGCCCACAGTGTTGCGCCCTCCTTCTTATGCTATAATTACTCGCTCCAAAAATAATATTTTCAAGCCCAATCCCAAATATGTTAATCCCACAACCACTCAATCTAAGCTTACTGAACCCACTAGTGTTGTTGAAGCATTAAAAGATCCCTTATGGAGGCAAGAAATGATTGATGAAGTACAAGCTTTGACAAAACTTGGCACACAGGATTTAGTTCCCTCCTGATTCAAGTCACAATATTGTTAAATGCAAGTGGATTTTTTGGATCAAATATAACCTAGATGGGAGTGTTGAGTGCTATCAGGCTCATTTAATTGTCAAAGGTTTTCAATAATGCCCTGGTATCGATTATCATAACAACTTCAGCCCAATGGTCAAGCCTGCTACCATTTGAACTCTTCTAAGTCTTGTCGTAACCAATGGGTGGCATCTTCACCAACTTGACATCAACAATGCTTTTCTCAATGGAACCTTACATAATGAAGTGTTCATGGCTTAACCATTAGGTTTTCCAGATACGGTGTTCCTGACCTATGTGTGTAAACTTAAAAAGACTATTTATGGGCTTAAGCAGGCTCATTAAGCCTAGTATATGGAAATTGATACGTTCCTTATTGGGTTCGACTTCACCAGATCAATCATAGATGCTTCAATCTTTATTCATCGACATCACTCCTCACACATTTTTCTTATTGTCTATGTTGATGATATTGTTGTTACAAATCTTGATTCTGGTGCTCTTGACAACTTTATTGCTACGATTGCTACACATTTTGCTTTAAAAGATCTTGGCAACTTGTTATATTTTTTAGGTGTGGATGTCATTCCAAATTCACAGCGGTTATTTCTCTTCCAAAAGAAATATATCATTGACCTGCTGGAGCGTACCCACATGCAACATGCTAAACCATCTCCCACACCAATGATTATCAATGCTTCACTCTCCAATCAATCTGGTGATCCCATTGACAATCCTATAGATTATCGAGCAATTGTAGGCAGTCTATAATACTTGACTCTCACTTGGCTTGATGTTGCATTTTTCGTGAATAAGCTCACTCAATTCATGAATAAACCGTGAACTCCCCATTGGATTGCTCTAAAGTGTCTGCTCTGCTATCTAGCTGGGACTTTGGACAAAGGTATTACCATCTTTCATCACTCCCTATTCACACTTCATGCCTTTTTGGATGCACGTCGATAACATGGAGCTTGAAGAAGCAAAGATTCTTAGCTCAATCATCCACGTAAGCTGAGTACAAAGCAGTAGCTTCCACAACAGTTGAATTACTATGGCTCCGTAATTTACTTGTGAGATGGATGTCACGCTCTCTCATACTCTAGTCATCTATTATGACAATATAAGAGTTACCCATCTTAGTGCAAATCCTGTTTTTCACTCTTGTATGAAGCATCTCGCTCTTGTTTTCTACTTTGTCCATGAACAAGTTCAATATGGGTCTCTTCGTGTCACTCATGTCCCTACTGGTGACCAACTTGCGAATGCTTTGACCAAGCCCCTGTCTCGGCCTTGTTTTAATGCAATAATGTCCAAGATCGGACTCACACTTCGGTCGTTCGTCTTACGGGGGCATGTAGTAAAGGATAATCGTTAACTAAAGTTGTTGTACCAATCTCCTTAAGAATAGCTCTAGATAGTTTCTATTATGTAGTTGTAGTACTTATCTTCTTAAGAATATCTCTAAGTTTAACTCTCTCTAAGTTGTACGATAAATACTGTAATCATCTGTGAATACAATTAAGCTTTTCCATCAGCTTCTACAGATCAGAAGTGAATACATGTTGGCTTTATTAGTATTAGTTGGTACGAATCATATTATTCAGCTTAAATCCTTAATCCTTCAAATAATCTTTCTTTAAAACGTGATTTAGAAATTATCACTTGTATTATGTAAATTATTTAATACACATTTGAAAAGTAATGACTAAGATTAAGAAGAGGATTAAGTAAAAGATAAGTGCACATCTCTATAAATAAATTTAAGATAAAACACATAATCATTTTCTATGATTTAAGAGGCTTTAGAAAAACCTAATCTTTAAAATTTTCAATATTTATAAAAACCTATTATCTTAAACTTCTATTAAAAATAACTGTAAAATAACTTAAATGTTATTAACATATAGTAAATAATTATAATAAATTATTAATTTAAGTTAAATTTAATTAAATCAATTCAAATTTAATAATTGAATTAAACTGTCACATAAAAAATATTTGATTAATTCAAAAGTGTGATTTTCATGTCATATGTGTTAAGTAATCTTTACAAAATTTTTAAAACTATAGAAAACTCTATATCTTTTACCCATAATTTTAATACAAAATGCAATTAGTTAGTTAGATTGAATCATCCTCAAATTGAAAAAAAGAAAAGATATTGAACGTTGTTTATCTTTTTTCCCTAAAGTTATGGAACTCCAAGAAAATGCAGAAGCACATGTGCTTACCGATGGATGACTGCTTCGACGGTTCGTTGTTTCTCTACATGATAGTTCATACTATGAGACATGGAACATGATGTCTAAGCTTTTCTCGTAGCCGAGTGTCGGGGGATTTGCTTTGTCGTAGAGACGCAGCCATCTCGATACAAGACAAATAATGTTATACACAAGCATGTTCCTCTTGGCCCCTAGACTCCATTATCCATCTTTTTAAGGAAGATTTGTGGGGTTCATCAGAAGATCTATATTGATACACATGGGGTTGTACTAAAAATCTAACGTGTCTTTTCTTGGGTACATTGTATAGAATTTCTTACATGTGCTATTATTCAATGGATGATGTGCAAGTAATTGTAATCAATTGGACACTGTAAGTTAAAACAGAACGGTACGATTCAATACATGCACCTAATGATATTCTAAGGTAGGTAGCTAACTCCAAAATATTTTCCCAACACGTCTAAACTGAAAGGGACTTCAAAGAAAGCAAAAATCCTTAGTCAGAATGTGCAGTGCAGACCTTCTGACACAAGTTTTGACTTCATGGACATTAAGAGTACCTTAGTCCACAGAGAATGAAAAAAGCATTAATGATAAAACTGACCCTAGTGATTAAGATAATACATAATTCGGGATTAGAATTGTAACACATTTCTTGATTTAACTCACATCAACAAATAATCTATAATTTAAATTTGTATTATCTCTTAATTTATCGTGTAATTTATTTGTCACGTCTAATAAAATTTAGTCATTATATATTTAAAAATAATAATTGGAACATATTTACAACTGAACAAGTCATTAACCTTAATATTGTCGATTGCTTAGGAAAGAAAGAGTAGATCAATTGAAGACAGAACCAAGTCAGCCAAACTAATCAACTTGATTTTCCTGTAAATGACAAAATAATGAAAGGTACCATTAAATGGGAGATGGTATAAAGATGTGGACGTTTCAACTGAAACAATCAAATGGTTTGGTTGAATTGAAGACAATGAAAGTAGTCTTCAAATCAGAGAAGAGCTATAGCATAACTGGTTCATATTAGAGAGGTTGAATTGAACCTCTAGTATTATTAATTTCAAATGTAGACAAATACATGATAAATATTTGTGGACGAAATCATAGAATGGACATGCTAGTACAATGCAGAGTCTCCTACTCCGATGTGCACTTCAGGTCCATCAAATACAATCATCTATCTAGTAGGGTTGGAGCAGGTCCATCAAATACAACCATCTATCTACTAGGGTTGGAGCACCTACTCTAGTAATGATCTTCCGAACTTATTTTATTTAATTTTATTTATATATTTATATAAACTTTACATAAATGTGTGAATGAAATTTAATAAAATAAAATAGAAATTACTATCTAGTACCCCACTCATTCCTGTATTAATAAATTTTAAGTTTAGTTTGCACTCATCATTCTTTAATAATACTTTTGTTACCATATCAATTGTTTTGATATTAATTATTAAGTAAATGAAAATAATACACAGAAGAAAATGACGAAACAAAAATCATAAAATTTATGTTATCCGGTCAATATGAGATCTACATCTACCATCAAAGAGAGAACTTTTTTTTACTATGAAAAAGTAAATACAAGAAAAAGTATAACCACAACAATAATATATATAACTCTTAACAAAAAAAATTTATATTAAAATTTAGGATTACATGTAAGAGTATAAGTTAAAATATCTAATGTCACCGTGAATTTCTATTTAAAACAACCTTTAAAATTAGACCCACTTGTTACCCTAACATTAATTTGCTTGTAATTTGGAAATTTCTTCTAATAATATGAGACTGGCACCTTTTTCATATCCTATCTAACAGGGTCGGGTTGAGAAATTTTTTTGAGTTGGGGTAAAATTTTATTAAGGACAAAATTTTATTTTTAATGGGAGCAAAATTTTAATAGGAGTAAATTTTTTATGGGGGTAAAATTTAAAATAATAATTATTTTTGTAAAGGATTTGTTGGAGGCAGTGGGGGCAAATGCCCCCACTTGCCCCATTGTAGATCCGCCCCTGCTATCTAATACTTGCTAAAGGTGGTAATGGCCTGACCAATGAGTTTAAATTTAAGTATTTTCAATAGATCAATTCATAGGTTAAATTAGGTTTAAATTGGTCTAAAATTTATTTTTTTTAAAACGATATCATTTTATTTAGAAAAGTTAGGTCTCGGATAGACTTGGGTCTAGACAACCCAAATTCGGACTCAATTAAAAAATTATTATTTTATATTTTTAATTTTAAAAAAATTGATAAGACTAGCTCATAGAACGACTCATTGCTATTCCTACTTCTATGATTTCGAAATTCAAGGCATATCTTATAACACAGAATTAAAAATGCCCTCTTTTGCGCAGTTCAAAATCGTTAGGATATATGTTACTCAATAAGAGGAAAAACAGGAAATCACTGTTTCTAATCAACACTTCATTAACATCTAAAGAAGCTATATCATAGTGTAATTAGCATCTTCAGTAGAAAACAAATTGATGAACCACGTATACATATAGTTATATATACATAACTACTAAACTCTGCAACAAATTCTGATGCTTTTTTTCTCATCCTGACTTGATCATATCTGAATTTTGTATAAGGGAAAGCTTATTATCCGTCAACGAGAGGTGGATGCTATGTCAGGCAAATTAGACGTAGTCAAAGCCGAGAAAACAAGAAGACTCATGATCAACACCGGAAGAAAAAGCAACGCTAATGGAGGGGGCGGTAACGGTGACGGCAAAACCAAAGGCAGAACCAGAAGAAAGACTGTGACTACGACCATGACCATGAAGGATCTCAATGGAAAACTCTTCAACCTCAATCTGAACATAATCCAGTTGTTGTTCATTGTAAGTTCCCGCTCAGAAAAACCTTGTCAGTGACGTCCATGCATTGAACTTGAGCTTGACCACACTTTTATGGGCATGTATATATAGGGAATTAGGGTTGGCGGTAGTTCGTAGCAATAATAGAGAGGAAAACAACAGAAGAAGATGGTGAGAAAGTGTTGAGACGTAAAGAACTAGTGGAGACAATTTATGGGGTACGTTTAAGGAATGAGTGAAGTGTATAAAAGAAACTTGTGAAGAATTGGTTGGTCCAGTGGTAGTTAGGATGCTGTCTCACTTCGTATGTCTCAATTCAACCAACCTTTCATCTATCAAAGAAATTTAGGAATCTTCCTAGAACATGATTGCTTTTTTTATTATAATTTATAGCCAAATCTTTTAGAAAATGGTTAATCCTAGGACATGTATTACAATCCATTTAATAAAGAAAGGTTTATGACCATTGATTTATCTTTATCTCGACCTGGTTTTAACTTTCTGAAAATGGTTTGAAGGAGATGGATGATTACTAGGTTACTAGCTTTTTTTTTTTCCCCCTCATAGAATTATCATTAATCACCTCTCATCCTTTACTTTTTCTAGCCTAAGTGCCTATTTGGATAGGTTTTTGAGAAGTTAACAAGTACTTTTCTCCACCACAAAAGTTTTTTTTTAAGAAAAATAAATGTTTGAATGTAAAATAAAAAAGCACTTCTTTAATATATATAACTTTTTTAAAAGTCAAAATATAGTTTTTAAGAAGCTTACGAAAAAAGTACTTTTTCAAGTAATTTTTTCATATCAATTAATGAGCCTATTTTTAGTTTTTTTGCCTTTATGTTTTACACATAATTTTCACAATTCTCACAAACTCATCTTCACGTTTATTTTGAGATTTATATAATATTATTTGATTATTACATTTTTTAATATTTATTTTTATATTAGTTTTACTTATGTTATAATCTATATAAAAGATTTGGTTAGATATATTTTCATTTACGTTTCATATGGTTTAAAATTTTATAATAATTAATATATTATGCTTTGCATATTGTTTAATATACTTTAAATAATATTTATGTGCATAAATAATTTTTATTACAAAATAAAAGTACTTTTTATTTTTATGTTGTCAAGCAGTCTATTATATGAAGCTCTTTTTAAAAAGCTCTTTTTTTAAAATAACAGTCAAATAGTCAACTGACTTCTTAGAAAAGTTTTTCTCAAAAGACCTAAAAAAAAACTCTACTAATATAAATCCAACCAAACATAGGCTAAGCTATGAATTCCTTTAGAACAACCTTAACCTATCTCCTTGGATTCTTAGCTAATTAGTCACTGCATGCCATTAAGGCTAGAAACAATTTCTATGGCTTTCATAATCTGTTAAGCAAAGCATCAAGTTAATCTATTAATAATTTTAGTTTGAATTTAAGAGAATTACAAGCTGGAAAATAGTTAATTAAAAATTAATTAATTATTAATATTTTCTGTAAACTTATAAAACTTTCACTTCTCATATATATTTTATATTTTCTCTTACATACTTTTTTTTCTTTTCTTCTAGTGGTGTTGCCAAGTCCCACTATTTAAGGTTTAGGTGTCACTTTTGTCACCGCTAGGTTAGGAAGGTTCTAAAACACAAAAACAACGTGTACAATATGATTTGTAGAATTGGATTGCGAGGCGCACCATGTGACACACACGACACATATGTGCATGCACTTAACAATACTTGAGCATTTGGATACTTCGCTTTCTTTTGTTATGAGCTTAGTCATAAAGCGATGCATTGATGGTTACTGAAGCATATATGCATGTTATGAGCTTAGTCATAAAGCGATACATTGATGGTTACTTAAGCATACATGCATGACCTATGAACAAATCTAGAAAAAATGTTGAAAAAGCAAATTTAAAAAAGTGTTCATTTTATTAACCCTTTTCAGGTTTGGCCTTTTTTATTTCAATTATAAATATAATACTTTGAAATTGTTATTTATTAATGTGATATTATTTAATTATCACACAATTTTTTTGTATTCTATCTATTTATAATTTTAAAATTACGCCATTTTCAAATTTAACATTTTTAATATTACATCAATTTGAATACAAAATAAATTAAGTTTAACAAAATATGGAAAGGGTTTATATGACAATAAATAATATCATAAGGGTAAGTAATAATTTTTAGAATATGAAAATTGAAATGAAAAAACAGGATCCCAATGCTTCTAATCCTTAAAAATTTTGATAATAAACCTTAAATTAGATTAAATGTTCTCTTCTATCCTCCAAAGATAGTGTTCAACGTAGAATCATTTTTCCTTTTTTCAAGAACATGGAGACATTGTTTGAGTGTATAAATTATAGGGGAACATTTCATGTGTAGAGATCAGGGTAGGGAATGTGGAACCAAAAGAATGGAAGTCCTAAGAAGTTGAATACTACTAAGTTTGGACAAATAGTCAACTTTGCCGATGAGTTTTGGTTCAATTCATATGCTCTTTACATGCAATGAATACATATATAGATCAAATAAAGTTGTAAACGTGAAAATCCGTAATCATTTCTAATTTTAAAGTGAATAGTTTATATTTAAGGAAACTCATAATTTTAAGTCAATAAGTGATAAATATATGATCTTCGTCTAATCTCATACATATGACTTTCTCTTTATTTGTATCTTATTTGATTTTATTACACTACAAGTAAATTGCTAATTTGCGACGGTCTTAAAAATCGTTGAAATTACCGACCGACCAAGTATAGACGTCGGCAATGTTGGTTATAAAATATAACTTTTGTGACGGTAAAAAATTCCGTCGCTGAAATAACAAGAAGAGTTTTACCGACGCACTTTTTCGTCGGTAAATATGTCGGTAAAATTTGGTTGTAGTCGTCGGATTCTAACCCTATTATTGATACCTAAAACGACGTCATTTTGGATATAAGTGAACGTTAAAATAATAATCAAAACGACGTTGTTTTGGTTTAACCCAAAACGACGTCGTTTTGGTTATTATAAAACCCTCCCAACTCTTTCTTTCTTCCCCGCCCACCTGCGCTGATCCCGCGTACGTCTTCCTCCACCTGGTTTTCTTCCTCCTCTATTACCGCCTGTCGCCGCCATTTGCTGTCGTCTGGAGTGGGTTCTCGTCGTCGTCCTTGTGCGTCGCCGGCGTGGTGTTCTCCGACAGATAATTCACTCTTCTCCTCCCCTCCTTTGTCCGATAAATGATATGGAAAATGATGGGTTTTAAATTTATCTATTTTTTGTAATTGTTTTATAGTTAAATGTTTATTCTTACAAATTAACAAATCAATTTATTGAGTTTCTGACTAATTAATTAGTTTAATTTTATTAGCATTTAGTTTAAATAGATCCATGTAGGTTCCTCCATCCTCCTCTAGTACATAGTGGTTATGTTTGTTGCTTTGCAATCTGTATAGAGTCGCTTTCAATCAGTATACCTGATTTGCAATCTGAAACTA
>JANIJH010000003.1:2371606-2399648 GCA_024520975.1 Erythroxylum areolatum
ATACTCTTTGCTATGATAAATTTAATTTTGTAGGCCTTAGAAAATCTAATAGAGAACAAGTTCATTTGTGATCTTGCGAAGAGACCTCTACGAATTGTTAAATCGTATCCGATGTATTTCGTCAATAGAGACAAATATCATACAGAATCTCATGGACGTAGCATGTCAACAATAAAAAGTGGTGTTTCGATACAGGGAGAATTGATGGATTACTATGGTAAAATTATTGAAATTTTAGAAGTTGAATACCTTGCTTTGCCAGTGAAGCGATGTGTGATATTTAAATATGACTAGTATGACCCGACACCAAATGTTGGAACAAAAGTGCATAGCCAATACAATCCAGTTAAAATCAATCACCGAAGAAGATTGAGACAATTTGAACCTTTCGTCTTGGCTGTGCAAGCAAAACAGGTTTGTATGTCTCTTTTCCAAGCTTACGACGAGATAAGACAGATTGGTTAGCGGTTTGCAAAGTAAAACTTAAAGGTGTTTATGAATCACATGGAAGAGGAGAGCATAGTCCTGAAAGTGAGGCATTTCAGAAAGATGTCACTTTTATCAATGCATCTGTCATGTATGACGATAATGAACCTTTGAACAATCCATCTAACGAATATGTCAATATTTCTTCTGGGGAGGATGACAAGGTTCAGGGATCTGAAGAGGGGCCGAAATTTGATTCTTATTCTTCCGAAGAAGAAGATGATAGTAATTTACCATTAAGTTTTGATAGCGAATAATTTGTGTTTGTAATTATTATTTTAATTTAAAAAACAACATTATTTACATTTTAATATATTATGTAAAGTCTTTCATTGAAATTCTTATTCAAGGAATGTCGACACGGCGACTAGTTTCGGATGGTAGTAATTCTTTCTGTTGGGAGGAATGTGGCAAAATTGTCCCAGTCTAAGGAATCAAAACTACAGAACATATTGCTGCATCAAACAATAACAATCGTTTGCCTTCCATGGCTGATCTGTTAGTTGAAAGTGTTTAGTATAATCTGCACGTCGTCTCCTTCCTTATTATGTACATCTCATTTCCTTTGTTGAAGTTATTATACATATTTTCATTTGATTGTCTATCCTACATGTTTAAGCTTCCTTTAAACTCGAAGAGGACATGTATGCCGATAAAGGTGAGAGCGATGTCACAACGGCCTATAAAGGATTAGGGAGATCGGGTCTTGTCGAAAATTCTTCTATTCCTCAAACCTCGTATGCACAATCACGTATGCATTAATATCTAGTTTTGGTTGGTTAAACGGTTTTCTAATATCACAGTTTCAAAACTTCTTCACTGATTATGTTTTAGGTAAAAATGATCCTGTTAGTAATTCATCCGGAGAATTAGACGTCCATACTAAGAGCGACAACTCATTCACTGTTTCTTCAACAAGTATAGCTATGGCTTCAAAGCTATTGCAAGAAGGTGTTCAAAAGCCTACACTAGGTAGAAGAAGTATCACTATTTTCATTGTTGCGTTTGAACATCCCAGGACCCTTCTCGGGAATCCAGACATTGCGGACTCATTTACCTTTACCGACTCCCATATCACATGAAATCAAACAAATTAATTATATCAATGTGATTTTTCGATGCAATACATTATTACACTAAGCTTTCAAGTTAATTTATTGTTGTATCTGTAAGACCTTGTTAAACAATGCATATTTTTATTATTGTTAAGGTTGATTTATTGTTGATAACAATTTGTTAACCTTCAACTCTATTGCCTTATTTTCTTCTCCATATATTATGTAAAATATTGATTTTAAAGTATTAATTATACTTGTACAGAATTGGAAAAAATTGAATTTCAGGTAAACTAATGGGACCAAAGAGACAGCGTGAGGTTATGCGGTCGAGATTTAGAGCCATGTTCAGGGCAACTTACTGTAAAGGTGGTTCTTCACAATTTGCAGCTTGCACTCTCCTCTGCCTCCAGCACTGACAGTTGCAGATGAGACATCACCTACTGCTCCTCATCCTACACCATCCCCTTCCCCAACGCATATATCATCCAATACCTATTTATCGAATAGAGGAGATGTCCGCCAGCCTGGAGTTGAGGGACCTGATGGAAGAAAGTTTATAACAATTGTCAATAAATAGTAAGTGAAATCACATCACTCACAATTTGCTTATTATTAAGTCTTAGGTTTATCAATTTTTACATAGTATAACATAATTTGTTATGTTAGGTTCGTTCCGTCTAGACCGAGTCCCAGAAACATGACTTCCACATTTAAGCAAAGAATTGCACCTGAGGGTTATGTGTGGAAGAATATATCTGACGCCACAAAGCAATTTTACTTTCAGAAGTTTGAGGTACAAAAAATAGTTATTTTCTTGTTATATTGATTTATATACACAAATTATATAAATATTTTAACATTATATAATTTTTTCCCTTCTTATTTCAGAAAGAATTTTACTGGGATTCTTGTTTCGATGCCAGCATGTATAAAGTCCAGGAAAAGAAAGCTTGAACGCGTTATTGCGACTTAATTAATGAGATACACAAAGCTGGTACACGATCGAGTTATATTTTGGAGGAAATTTGGAGTCGTTGGACCGAGTATTGGACATCACCTGCGGCAATGTCCATCTCAGAGCAGAACTCCGCTAACAGACGTGGAGGCTCAGGGGGTGAGAGTCTTCCAGTACATACAGGAGGGTCAATTACCCACTACGAGCATGCACATAGACTTATAAGTATCTAAATTTGACACTTATTTTGTATATATTTTGCTTTCCTTTATTGTACATAATGATTATGATATAAATGTCTGATGCCATATATGGTTGTGTTAAGTTATTTTCTTTGTTAAACAGGGGGCAAATATCATAAATATAGAGGAAACTCTGCCGAAATTTTTATAAATTCTAGTTCACATCTAACAATTTAGGTTATACATATAGGAAAAGTCATTGGGCATCAAGTCTACACCTAGCCAGCTGTTTTTGCACACCCACATGAAGAAAAATGATGGTGTGACATTCATCAACACCCTATGTAGAGAGCTGAATGTAAGTGAAATTAATACATTTTTATAATTTCTTAACAATAATACTAAACTAATGTAAACATTGCTTCCTAATAGGACAAAATACAACAAAACATTCAGCGACAGTCTCAGGAGGAATAACCTGTAGATGAGACTCAGACGTATCTTGATGTTGTCAATGGTAAGGACCGTCGTGGAAGAATATTCAGCCTAGGTTCATATGCGAACACATGTTATTTGCGCTCTTCCCTGTCCAGTACAGCAGCATCTGCTAGACCAACGCAAAGCAATGAAGTAATCGAGCTTCAGGCCACAGTGGACACATTGAGGGAGCAGATAGGGTATTTGAAAGAGGCTAACGTGAATTAACGGATGGAGCACATGGAGCAGATAGCTAAGATGAGAGAGAAGATGGGGGACGTGGCAAAGATGAGAGAGGAGATAGAGCAGGTGTCAAAGATCATAGAGGAGATGGAGCAGATGACAAAAATGCAAGAGCAGATGGAGCAGGCAGCTAAGATGAGAGAGGAGATGGAACGGCCAGCTAAGATGAGAGTAGAGATGGAGCAGATGACTAAGATGAGAGAGCAAATGGAGCAGATGGCTCAGCGTAGACAGGAGATGGAACAGTTAAAGGGGAGGTTTAATAGTTCAAATCACCCACGATCACCACAACATTAACTTGTCCTTGTCATTTGCTTTCAATTAAAAACATAAGTTATGCACATTGTAATGTTTTTATTATCAATTCAAATAATTGATAAGTTATATTATCAATTAATTTTCTGATTAATCAAATTAGATATATATATATACAAATTAATTTATTATGAACAAATAATTGGTAACTCTTTACATTATGCATTTATAACAACATAAAATTGGAATTTAATTAAAAAATCTCTACCCTGTAATTACCGACGAAAAAATTTTCGTCAAAAATTTATATTATTTACTGACGGTAAACATCACCGTCGGTAAATAAGATGATTTTCCTAGTACATTACCTTCGGGTTACCGGTGGTAAGTTTTCCGTTGCTAAATATTACCGACGGAAATTCACATAATTTACCCCGTCGTTAAAATTTACCGACGACAAACTTATCGTTGCTAATACATTTTGGACCGTTCGTAAAATACCAACGAAAAATGACCATCGGTAAATTTAACTACGACCCTCTTAGCGACAGATTTGTCCGTCTTCAATTTTCATTGGTAATTAATTTTATCGACGGAAATTGCTCACTTATCGATGGAATATTCTGTTAGTAAACAGCTGATTTCTTGTTGTGATTTCATGTATCTCATATGATATTCAATTATCTCTTATGATCTTCAATATCTTTTGAGATACCAAAATGTGTATAAATATATGTAAAGTCATTCTATAAAATACACAAAAATACAAAACAATTACATACAAATTGTCTTTCTCTCTTTCTATTCTTTCATGGTATCAGAGCTCACTTCCATTTCTTTTTAGCCACCTTCCTCTTTCATCCTAAAAACCTTTCTAATCCTTACCCAGTTTCAGTACTACACAAACACAAATCACAAACTTCAATTCGGAAACCAACCACAACCAAGATACTTGCATTACACACTTCACATATTCAACACTCAACACAGCCAAAAACTATACTACAGAGTTATTTTCATCAAATACCTATCAGACACTACAGAAACAACACACTCCCATCACAACAATCAAAATGGCTGACGTTACCTCTCCCACTCTGCCATTTAACCAAATCACAAACTTTTTAACTACACAATTAGGCTCATCAACTTATCTCATTTGGCACAATCAAATTCAAGGTATTCTTATTAGACCTTATTGGATAAGTCAATAGTGATATTCTCCCACCTTCTACTCAGATGATGTATCGCCCGAATACATCAAGTGGCTCAAACTGGATCGCCTGGTTTACTGCTTCCTCACTGCCTTCCTGTCCAACTCTACCGCAAGACTTATCGTTGGATGCACCACTGCTTGTGATCTCTGGTTGGATCTTGAATGTCACTTTTTGCAGCAATCTAGCTCCCAACGAGCATTACTCTGACGCAAGCTTCATACTCTAAAAAAGGGGGACCTCTCGATCACTAAGTTTCTTACCATAGTCTCCAACACTGCTGATGAACTTGCTGCTATTGGCGATTCAATCTCGGACAAAGACCTTGTCCTCTTCACTCTCATTGGCTTACCTTCGGACTACGAGTCATTCATCATAGCGATTGAACATCGCGAATCGCCCATCTCCTACGGGGATCTTCAAGCTAAACTTCGTGTCCATGAGCAACACCTCTTACCTTTTCACTCTTCTATTTCACGAGATGTTGCCTTTGCTATTTCCTTGGCAAGTTCTTCTCCACCCAATGGACGCGGCAGTGGTAGAAGCAGGTGAGGACGAAGGGGCTCGCATTTTTTCAACCCTAACGGGCCATATGGACAGTGGCAAATGGATGGGCCGTGTAACATTAATTTCTCCAATAGCTCCAATAGGCCCAGTCACATCAATAACCACACCTTCAAGCCCATACATCTATGACCCACACTCTCCAGTCCATTACACTATCTCAAATCAGACCCAGTCTAACAATTTGGCCCAACAGCCCAATTACCCACATAAACCTTCTACCCAATGTCAGATTTGTTGGAATTGAAGACATATTGCAACTCACTGTCGGTTCAGATATTCTGAATCTCGAAATCGACCAAACTAACTTCCACCTAACCCCATAAATCTTTCCATTGCCTTTACTACATTAAATATTCAAGATTCTTCAAATCCTTCCTCCAGCACTCTCACGGAGTGGCTTCCCAACAATGGTGCTACAAATCATATGACACCAAATCCTCATCTTGTTGAATCTGAAATTTCATACAATGGTCCAAATCAAGTGATTGTTAGTAATGGACAAACTCTTCCTATTTCTTCTACTAGTAATATTACTTTCTCCACACAAATTCGTGCCCTTCACCTAAACAATATTTTAATTGTTCCAAATCTTAATGCAAATTTACTCTCTGTTGCTAAGTTCGTGATAGATAATTCTTGTCTTATTGAATTTAATCCATTTGGTAATGTTGTGAAGGATCTCCAAACCAAGACACCACTATTTGCGGGATCCATACACAATAATCTCTAACCTATCAAGATTCCACATCACTTTAATAATTCGATTGCTCTCCAAGCTACGTCAACTTCGCTCCCTTTGTGGCATCAACGTCTGAGTCACCCTTGTTATGCTATTCTTTCTAGGTTATCTGTTCCTTTAAAAGTTCCATCCTATGTAATGAATAATTGTACTTTCTTTTTATTAGGTAAAAGTACTCTTCTTCTATTTTCTTTATCATCTCGTGTTTCCACCATGCCACTACAAATTATTCATTGTGATATTTGGGGACCATTACTAGTTATCTCTCTTTCTGGTTATCGCTACTTCATAATTTTCATTGATGACTTCAGTCATTACACTTGGATTTTTCCTCTAACTTACAAAAATCAAGTTCTTTCTTAATTTCAAAACTTTAAAACAAACACTGAAAATCTCTTTTCCACTACTATTAAAATCTTCCTATACGATGGAGCTCCTGAACTCATCAAAAGCGCCTTTGTCACTTACCTCACTACACATAGTATCTCTTACCGCATTTCGTGTCCTCATACTCCACAACAAAATGGTCTTGCTGAGCAAAAAAATCGTCACATCACTGAAACTGGCCTTACCCTTTTGCTACATACTTCTCTCCCTAAATCTTTATGGTTTAATGCATTCTCTACAGCTACATATCTCATTAATCTCTTCCCAACACCTATCCTTCACCACAAATCCCCTTATGAAATTCTTTTTCTCCGACCAAAAATCTCTACAATGTGTTTGTATTGAGTATTAAACACAATACAGAGGATATCGTTGCATTGATCATAACACCTCTAAAATTTACATCTCTCGACATGTTTGATTTCTTGAAAATATTTTTCGATGTACCACTCTCCCTTCCCTCACCCCTAACAAACCCTCTATCTCTACCATCTCTACCTTTACCAGTACCACCTGTTCCTTCCCCACCTGAAACCATATCAACCCCTCCACCACCTTTTCCATTACCTCAACACCAAATGATTACTCGAACTCATGATAACACTCGTGTTCCTCGAATACTATTTGATTATATCACCTATTCTACCCATACATAAACCTCCCCTAAACCCGATCCCAATTCCTTCACTCAAGCCAATAAATTCCCACACTGGCGACAAGCTATGCTTGATGAGTTCACTACTCTCCATCGCAATCATACCTAGACTCTTGTTCCCTCACTGCCTAATGCAAATATTGTCGGATTTAAATGGGTTTTTCGTATAAAAAGAAATTTTTATGGTTCTCTAGATCGATACAAAGCCCATTTAGTTGCCAAAGGCTATCATCAGACTCTTGGTATAGACTACACAGATACTTTCAGTCCTGTAGTCAAACCCACTATAATCCACCTCATCATCACTATTGCTCTGTCTAAAAATTGGTCAAGTCGTCAACTTGATGTCACAAATGCCTTTCTCAACGGATACCTACAAAACCTAGTTTACATGGCTCAACCTCCTGGTTTTATTGATCCTCACAATCCTTCTGATATCTGTCACCTTCAAAAAGCCCTCTACGGTTTAAAACAGGCTCCACACACTTGCTTTCATCGATTAAGCCAAAAACTACTTGATCTCAAGTTCATCTCTACCAAACCAGACACTTCTCTATTTATTCATATCACCTCTTCTCAAACTACTTTTCTCCTGGTCTCTGTCGATGATATCTTGATTACTGGCTCTTCACCTTCTTTCATCACCATTCTCATTTATGACCTAAACATTGAATTTTCTATTAAAGATCTCGGCCCTCTTCATTATTTTCTTAGTATGGAGGCCAAACGCACTCTTACTGGACTCCTACTTACCAAATTAAACACCAAAGATCTTCTCCTTCGCACAGGTCTTACTCACTCCAAACCTGCCAACGCACCAATAACTCTCACTCTTTCTCTTTCCAAAAACCATGGAACTCCTCTCACTGATCCTTCCAAGTATCAAAGTACTGTTGGTGCTCTCTAATATCTTTGCCTTACCTGCCCTGATATTCAATTTACAGTCAATAAAGTATCTCAATTTCTCCATTGTCCTACTGACATTCCCTGGACCACTATTAAACGGATACTTCGAAGCCTTCGTTCTACACCCACTTCTAGTATCCATTTTATCCAACCAACCTCTCTTTCCATTCATGCCTACTATGATGCTAACTGGGTAGGTTGTCCTAATGATCGTCGCATTATTCCTGGCTACTGTATTTTTCTTGGACCAAATCACATTTCTTGGAGTGCAAAGAAACAACCTATTGTTGCCAGATCTAGTACTGAAGTTGAATACCGAAGTATAGCTCTTGCTACTGTTGACCTTTGTTGGCTTAAATCTCTCCTTGGTGAAATTAACTTCCGTCCCCTCACGCCTACACTTTGATGTGATAATCTTGGTGCCACATTTCTTGCTGCGAATCCAACCACTCAGACTCGCACAAAACACATTGATATTGATATTCATTTTGTAAGAGATCTGGTTACCAACAAGACATTATCAATTCGACATCTTTCGTCAAGTCACCAAATTGTTGACATCCTAACCAAAGCTTTACCTTCACCCGCTTTTCAGAAATTTCATGACAAGCTCATTGTAACTACCCACTGTGAGCTTGAGGGGGTTGATAAATATATGATCTTCATGTAATCTCATAGATATGATTTTCTCTTTATTTGTATCTTATTTTATTTTATTTCATGTATCTCGTATGATCTTCAATTATCTCATATGATCTTCAATATCTTATGAGATACGAAAATATGTACAAATACATGTAAAGACATTCAGCAAAATACACAGAAATACAAAACAATTACATGCAATTTGTCTTTCTCTCCTTCTATTCTTTCAATAAGTTATGAATTCTTTTTTGTATATAAATAAATCATTTTATTTCTGAACTTATCGGTTATTTTAACAGATAATATATGACAGAAATGCAAGAATGTTGAACCGTAGCAAGTACTGCTTATGACCTCCATTATTGCATATTAGGTCTAAGATGTATAGAGACAAGCCCTTCATCAGTTTGGTTCAATGTTTCAGAATTCCAATTGCATGTCAGACCATTGAAGACCAACTGAGATGGTATAGACCTTTGTGTTACTGTCTAAGCCCAGACAATTATTCCATTATCCTTCAGAAGCTGTTTCTATTTTACACACCCTCTTTTGCCTTTCTGCTTAAAAATTAGATATTGATAATAAATAAGATAATAATAACATTAGAGTAATAAGATTTCTCAATTCTAACACAAGGCATATTCAGACATATAAATTTAGAGTATTCCAAAAAAAAGAATTTTAAAAAAATTAGATAAATATAGTCTGACACATTCCTTATAATCTTACCGCCATGAACTTAACATACTCTGAGGCCTGAACCAAGATGGTTATTTATTATCTTGAAGTTCTCTTCTTTGGTTTTTCTCGATGGAGATTCTTAGTTGCACCCAAGCCATGTTTAATTGCTGAAGCTACTAATGTAGAGTGTCAACTGTAAAAGTTACAAAAAACTGCAGCTTCTAACAACATTAGATATATTTATATGGAGGATCTCAATTGCAAAACATAGGATTCCAGGTTCTAAGTACATCTCAAGAACTCAAGAGTCAAGATTTCAGGAAACCATTGGAACCCTCTTCTGGGACAAGATTACAAGCTTCTGTCTTAAAGCCATACAGTCAAGATTAACTGTTTCTTCCACCTACAGGAAGAAGAAGAAGAAGAAGAAGAAATGCCAAGTAAGAAACCAGATTTATATTTATATTTGCAATTGCACCGCATAAACATGCTAGGAAGTTCAAACCTGAAGATGCAAACTGTGGAAAGCCATGTCGTCAGATGAAATGAAGGAGGAAGAATTTACGAGGACAAGTCCATCATCTTCTAAACTGAGAAGGATTTCTGAGAATGGAGTCTGATGTATTTTTGATGTGGAAATTTGGATCACAAATTCTGTATCTGTAAGTGGATTTACCGATACCACGATCGAAGAATTCTGATGGGTAAGTTTTCCGTGGTTTGCTTGATTGATTATATGATCATCTTCCCGAGATATCTTTGTCAGAAGCTCCTGTTTCTTCTGAACCAACTTCTCTACTTGTTGTTGGAGCTCTGGTATGTACTTAAGCACCAAGGAAATTGTAGCTGGTATGCTTAGTTTTTTCTGCAGCAGAATGTTCATCACAAACAAGAAGAACAGTATTCTTGACGAAAATCATTAGATTCCTAAACTTATCAGAACAGGATTTGACAAAAGCAGATACCTTTTGATCTGCTGCAGGAAGCAACGAGCGGAGGGAAGAATACAAACTATTAATTTTCTTGCGACGGTCACGTTCACTGGCATTATGATTGAGCTTCTTAACCATGTCATGGTCACCAGCACTGAAGGAAGTTGCAGAGGGATCAAGGTTGATGAGTTCTGGTTGATGAGATAAAGGAGGGAAGTAAGGGAGTGATTCAGGGGTTTCAGAATCTCTGAAGATATTGTAGCTTTGTTCATGGCTTATGGGGTCCTCCAAGGGCCATCCAAAGCTCGGAAACAAAGGAGGGGATAGAGCAACTTGCATTGTGGATTAGTTTTAGGAGCTGTTGATGTAGGAAAATTGAAGTGATTATATATATATATATATATTGGATTAGTTTTAGGAGCTGTTGATGTAAGAAAATTGAAGTGATTATATATATATATATATATGTAGTTGCATACAATATAAATAAATCTTGAAGGCAAATTTTATTTATATTTTAATGAATAATTTCTTTTGTACTTTAAAAAAGAATAATGTTTTATAGGTTGAAACATATAGATTATTAACAAATATATTTAAGATATTTATACCCAACAATTTTACATATTTCTAAAATATTCAAATCTAGCCAATAATTTTAAAAAAATGAAAATGAAAATAATAACTTATATAAAATGTTATTATAACTACTTTTACAATATTCAGAATTATCTTAATGACTCGTGATCTAATGCCACAACAAATATAATAATTATATTCGGTAAGAGTCTGCAGAATTTAAAGAGGTCAAGTACAAATAATACAAAATAATGATAACACAAAATATAAATAAATACATAGAGAAAAATGTAATGCATTACATATATAACATGGTAAAGGTTAACAAAAAGATAAAATAAGTAAATAAATACACAAGCACAAAAAGGACAAATACAATAATAAATCAAACAAATCATACAAGAAGTTAATTAGACTAAGTAAAAAATTGTTTAGGTTAAATAACTATGAGTGAAGTAGTATGTAAAAAAAAAAAAAAAGGGCTAACTATAAAACAAATAACTTATAAGAAAATGTTTAAAAGACTTAAGAGAACAAGAAAGATCTCTCTAAATAAAATCATTTATTTGCATCATGATAATTCAAAGATTTCTCCATATCTTCGTTAAGTTTCAACAAAGTCATATTATTTTTGATCACTTCCTTCCAATTTTTTTTCGACCTTACAATTTCTAAGAACTATTTTTCGAGTCTTCTCACTGAAATGTTAAATTAATACTCTAAAGAAATAAGAAGCAAGACTCTTGGTCTGTGGATTATCTTGCATAATTATGATTCTTCTTCTAATTTTAGTTCCTTGCGACAATGCTGACTGTAGGTAACGAGTTATGAGGATGCTTCATTTGGTACAAAATCTAAGCAGTTTCACAACCAAATATCTTATCATCAACTTTACAGGAACAGCTTAACTAATTGAACTATCATATTCTGATTGTTTCAGGGAAGCTTCTTTTCTATAATGCCTTGGCTGAAAGGAAGGTATATATTTTTATTTATTTATTGTAAATTAACATTTCACAAGCCAAAAATTACTTTTTATAAATATATTTATAAAAAGTGAACCACCCAACACTATCCACTAGTTGAAAGGCTTTGAGAAAGCTTATTAGGTAGGAGTTTTTTGGTTAGTGACATGTTGAGGACGATGACATTTGAGCTTTTGTATATAAACAATACAATATTTTTAAAAATGCTTTATTATTTTCTTTATTAAAAAAAAAGCTTTATCTCATCCAACTTCTTATATATTACACTAACTATCTAACTCGACATTAATATATCTAAGTTCGAAACATAATTAAGTAATCTTAAAACTTATTTCAATCACAAAAGATACGGCATGTATTAAAGAATAATCATCATAATCTCATATTAAAAAAGTTTTTAAATATTTAAAATAAGATTGTTAATTAACTCATAATTAATTATTTTTAAATATGTAATTCTATAAATCTCGAAATGAAATTAATTTTACTTTCAATTCCTCTTATCAAAATTGTCAAACTTAAAATTACCATTCAAATTAAACACCTTGAAATTAAGAGTTTTAGTGATAATTTACATAACCAAAAACACTACTTGAACTCTTAAAATCGACTCCAAATACTATTGTTGTTTTCTGAAATATAAGCAGCTGTCATTTCATTTGTGATATGACCAAACCATGAAATTCTAATTTGATGTAACGATTGGAAACAAGTTGATTATATAATTAAAAAATAAACCAAACGAAACAGAATATACATTTGAAGTTGTTGACCTAACGAATCATGCCCGCATCTTAAAATAATTTTGGGTATATATATATAATAAGCAAACTCATTATCAATCTCCAAAACTTTCGGCTCGATTAGACTATTAATATAGTTTAAGCAATTAATTAAGTTTTAGTGACGTTAACGTTGGAATTATTTTCCAAGAAGTGTAAGCAAGTTTGGATGTGTATGGAGCGTGTTCTATGCACGGCAAGCTCGAGGTTGAAGAAGGGTTGCTTGTGACAGGCACGTTCTTGGCTATCTCACGTGTTATGCTCACCAAAATCCAATATCAAGTAGTGTATTCACTTTGTGATCAGTCTTACAACTCTTCAGTTCTTTGACGAAATACTCCTCCAAAGAATATCCAGTACAAAAAAGATCGTCCACCCAAAAAATGGAAATCCTCTATGAAATAACAAGGCAAAACCAAAATTCACCAGCTATTCATTCTAATGGGGATGTCTCTTTGTAAAGAGAGAAGCAAACAGCTCATGAGAACAGGTCCTACTCTAGTACATCAAATTTAGACAACATAACTTGCTTGCATTGCTTGCACAAATGAGCTCATCCCCAGTGAATAGTCATGGCTACATAGAATGAATAATTACACGCAACTTAGTGTATGCGGTACATAGTCACCGTCTGCCTCGTCTGCCCCTTCCTCTGTTGCCTTTTCCATGGCCTTTAAACACTGACCTCTGTGACTTGAGCCCTAATGACTGAACTCCCCTCCTCTTTTCACGGCGTACATCTTTGTCCTCCTCATCCTCCTTGTACTTGGCTGAGTTCCTATAAATGAAGGAAATCTCTCGTGACCCTCCTGGTCCAAACGTTACATTACTTGGGATACCAGATCTCCTATCATCTCCAAGAGCCGCTACTCTCTCCCCTATAGGTAGAGCATCCTCCTTTGCAAGTGATACATGGTTCCAGAATGCCTCTGCATGCCTCTCATCTTTGATTTCATATAATCTGCAAAATTTAGGGAGTTGGTGATCAAAAAAACAAAACAGGATCTGTATGATTTCACACAACTACTCTCTGTAGTGCCAGACAAAGTAGAAGATGCATCGAGACAAGGAACCAGTGCATAGTCACACATGAATTTAGATCCACATGAGATGTTTTGATAATCTTACTTTGGAGCTTGTGATTTCTTTCTTATGTTATTGTTGTTATTATTGTCAGGCTCATCTTCTGATGACTCAGAAGCTTTTGATGCATCAGTATCACTCAAACTTCGATCTTCATCCTCCTTCACAGGATCAAAATGTTCCTCCACCAAAGAAGTTCGCTTTTCAGAAGCCATAGGATGTAACGCCTTGTATTCTTGTGATAGCTCATCAATTTCATAGTTCTAGAGAAAAGAAACATAAAGGTAAAATGTCAGTATAAAAATAACCACAAAAAAACTATCATCTGACATACAAAGCTTACTAATCCGGTTCGTTGTTTTCTGCATTTTGGCAGATTTTGAATTTAATGCATGAACCACGTGCCTTCAATCTGAGGGTAAAGCCTTGCAAATACCATATAATAGACAACTGAAGAGTAAAGCTACAGATGAATACCTCGTCTCTGAAGAGAGCTGCAAATCTATCATCTTCAAGCAAGTCACTGCTGAGTCCTTTCTTTTTCTTGGATGCTTTCTTTTTCTCACTTTCCTCAGTATCCTTCTTTTCATTTTCAGCTTCTTCTTCTTCCTTTATAAGAATATTCTCTGCTAGAGTTCGGTTAACCTTGGGTAATCTTCTTTTGATCTGTAGAAATAAGAAAATTGTACGTACGTATTAAACTTAGAATTGATATGACCAAATCTCATACCGTCATTCATGAAAGAGAAGACAAGTGAACAGCTTTATGAAGCAGATTCACTCTCACTTGAACAAAAGTGAGTAATGTACCGTTATTCTATGAGCAAGTTCAGCTTGTAGTTTCTCCTGTTTTCTCTTCTCAAAATAGGTTTCATATGCAAAAGGATCTGCCAAAGCTTTTGCCTGCATGAGTGCCATAAGACAGAAAACATGTGAAAATCATTTCTGAACAGTATGCACAGTACCTGATTCCTAACATAATTTCCTATTATGCTGGAATACTCAGCACAGAACGTAAAGTGTAACACAAGATAATTCCGGAAATGAGTCCTTAAGCCATTTGTTATCTAAAGGATCACTAGCATGCGCCTATAATAAGGCTAGAACAATTTCCTAGCAGCAGATAGCATTACACATTGAAACAATTAAGATGCACTAACCTTCTTGTACAATCGATAATCAATGAAGAAACCATGCATATAGGCCCGCAGTAGATTGGTTCCAATAAGATTTGTCAAATTTAGCTTCTCAAGATCTTGTTTTGTCAAAAATTTGTAATTATCATATATGGTTGTTTGTGCCCCCTCTTCCATTTCTTCCTGTCGAAATGAAAACAACACTTGTCATATAAACCAATCTCGGGAAACAAGCCAAGGACATAATGCTTATGACATATATGCACTAACCGTCAAATTTTCAAAGACTGAGCACCATTTAGGAGCAGGCCCTAAATCAGGCACAAAGTATGACGGTATCTGGCTGCAGTCCAAAGCCAGTAGCATCAGTCCACTGTTACTGAACACACATATATCATTTATCTTTCCAGCTGTGGGTTCAATACTAGTCATCCCATCCCCCTGCGATGAAGAAAGATATTAAAACGTCATTGAGACTACACAGTTCACCATAATACTGCGTTTCAAATTAATATCAATAAACTACCTGACATAAAATAATTTAAACAAGGAAACACTTTATGCATAAGTTGATAAACTATTTTCACCAGAGGAGGGAGAACAAAGCCCCTCAAACTCAACAAAAATGAGACCACAGCAAACAAAAAATATAATAGTTTGTTTATTGAATCAAGAGTCTAAAAAAGGAACAAGTGCTTGAGACAAACTTTTTTAAGAACTACACTTGCAAACAAATAACTTTTAAGCTGTCAGTTTATGAAATGATAGTGACAAGCATCACATTGTGCAACTATTTTTTGTGCCAAATTGAAGGAACTGAAACTTCAGCTAGTATCACTCTGGACATTTTACAATTTTGCTTGCAGGGGCATTACTTTAGAAAATAGTTATTCCATTAGCACAAGTTTCTTAAAGTCTTAAAAACAAGTAAACGGGAAAAGTATTGCTCACCGTCTCAGGATCCCATATTCTAACAATATGATTATCCGTAGCAATTAACTTTTGCTGATCAGAATTAAGGGTGCGATGCCACTTAATGTCCAATATTGGGCTGCCATACCTACAAAATGGTAACAATGTTTCCAAGAAGCAACAAGTCAAAAAAAAAAAAAAAGTTGGATCAATAAATATCTATAAAGATAAAAACTCGTATACGCATGAAAACATACATATGATCTTTAACTCGTACAGGATGTGAGGATCGCAAGTCATAGAGTAGCACCTGCATTTTCAAAGAAAAAGATCAATAATAATACATAGAAAGTACCCATGCTTAATAATTTCTGGGGAAGTTTCTGAGTTGTAATGGTGTCATACATTTCCAGCACTACTTCCAACAGCCATGAGGAAACCCCCTTCATCATCAAACTGCAATGCCGTGACCTCCTACAAAATCCAGGAAACACATAACAGAAATGTATTACAAAACCATAGAGTAGATTCCCAGACATAGATTAAAAGAAAATATAATTACTTGATCAATATCCCCAGCTGGTGCAACAGCATTGATTCTACCGACTGAAGATCTTACTCTCATGTCAAAACATTCAACAGCACCATCCTCGCCACCACAAGCAACCAATCCATGCAGCTTGCTACAATTTAAGGAATGACAGTGTGTATTACTCATTAAAACTCGAGAGCTAAAGATAATGACTTCAAAATCTAATTATATGGAGAAGTAAGATCAATCACAGACCTCTGGCAAACTACATTCAAGGCTGGTGATTGTGTGTTGAGTGAGGTGAGAAATCTTCCCTGACAAAAGAAAGAACAAAATCATTCTGAGATGCTAAACACAAAGATCCTGTAACATTCTTCCTCGATTGCAATTTCACACGACATAAAGAGAATTTAATATGGACATTTCACAACCATATTACATCTTACGCTAGATATCTATTTTAATCATTTTCAGAGAACTAAGCTCCACATAGCAAACATGTTTATGCAATAAATTAAGTAATAAGTCAAACTAATAGATGGGGTATGAAATCAAATGTAAACCCAACAAATGCAGATGCAAAACCTCACTGGCTATACAGCAAACAGTTGTGCACATGTAAATAAGAGGACACTGTCCTCAGAATTCACAAATGACTTTATCAAACACGTAATCCCCCGAGTGAAGGCTCTTTCATACTCATGCTGTCAACTATTCTGAGTCCTCTTTATAGGTCCTTACCATAACCAAGATTGCATAAGCTTTATGACAAACAAAACAGTGACAAGATCTATATTCTATTTCAGGCTTGTCTGTGGTCCACTTGAGGTCATTACAATCAAAGTTGCCTTTGGTTCAAACCGTGTTATCTTTTTCAATCACAGTAACATAAAGATCCAGGGAGATCTTTGTCAGAAAAAGAACTAGAATTGAATGACACACATTAAACACTTAAAATCTGGCACATTTGATATATGAACATAGCAAATGCAGATAGGAGCAGACATTACTTCCAACCCTTGTTTTTGTCACAAAGCAACAGATATTTAATAATAGAATCATCACGAAAGCTATTAGAGCCTCACTGAAGCCAACACGATAGTTCATAGAGAGTCAAATACCTGTTCTAAGTTAATCCGATACAAATCTGGAGATGATGCAGCACAGAGCAAATCACAAGACCAGCAATCGTATGCCATATCCCTACCCATCCTGTCAAATACCCACAGACAAGTGTTAGAGTAACTTACCTTAAAATGAACCAATTATTTGTGTATAAAAAGTGAGAAAAAGTAAGTGGAACGTAAATATCAACTATCAACAACTCACACCATTGGATGCCTATGCAGTAGCAAAAAATTCCAGACACGCATCTCACTTGACCAAAAGGTTTCCTTTTTTTTTTCTTTTTTTGAAAACAAGAATGTTAGATGTAGATTTCTAGACTTTTTTCTTACAGCTTTTTTAGGCACCAGAAATACCGCAAACAAAGTCAAGATATGAAAGTTATGGTTAGCAATATTGCATTCAAAGAGAAAAAAATAAAAGGTTAAAAATCAGCCATCTAATACACATATGACCTTGTTTTTACTAGCACTGAATAAAGGACAAACGAGCCTTAGTTACTTCAGCAGTAACACATCTGTCTACTAATGCATACATGCATACCCAGTTAACCGCCTTCAAAAACAAGTTTAGAGAGCTTCACTGGTTAAATCCTTGAAAAATTAAGGCTCGCGATACTAGTTGGTACAATATAACTCAATATGATCAGGTCAAATACAGATTCATTTACCACATATCACAGGTAACAATATCCGACACAGATATAAACTAGTTCCATAAATATCAAATAAGTGAACCGTGTTTCCTAGCTCGAACTTATTTCTTTTTTTCCATAGTCTATGACCAAAATTTCTTCTCATGAACAAGCAAGTTAAGCCATAATCTCATTGAATTAATGAAGGTCAAGCGTACAATCAAAATACTCTTGAAGAAATGAATGAAACAGAAACCATAACTTGAAAAATGATAAATAAAGCGGATAGGAAGTGACCTTGGAATCCGCAAACTATAGTGCTTCCCGTATTTTGCATGTAGGTAAACTGACCGATCAGCACATAAAAAAGCAAGCTTTGAATAGTCATCATCCAGGATCTAGCCACAAAAAAAAGGGTAGAAGAGAAATTGTATTAACTTAAATCGCAACTGAACACTTGGTAGCCCTTCAATCTAAACTAAGAATCTAAAATCACTTCATTGTAGTAATTCCTCGTTTTTATCTTCTCCTTAAGACCTTCAGCATAGTAATCATGAAATCTTCCATGTAACCGGTGCGTAGATCCTCTATTTTATTATAAGTCAGTGTTCGTAAATAACGAATAACATCAAGGATTAATCCATGAAACCACGACTAATAAATTTTATTGAGCGAGCATACCTTAAAATCAATAATCTCAGAATCCAAGTGTCTTTCGAACTTCAACGACAATTCTCTTAGCTCATAAACTTTAATTTGAGGTGGGTATATTCCTGCATTATAGTACAGAGTGCAAATGCAATCACAACTCCGCTCAATTTAGATACTGCATTTGTTAATTTTCTTTCCACAACGTACAACCAAAAAAAAAAAGAAATTATAAAGTAAACAGAAAAGGACCTGATGCAATGAGATACTCTCCATCAGGAGTAGCTTTGATTTTGGTCGTAGCAGTTTCAAACCATAAATCCTGGATCAACTCTACCCTCTGCTGATAGCCTAATCATGACAACAGGGCGAGATGAAAACACCAATAGAAATAGTACAAAAACCTTATTCATACTTGCGTAAACAACTATGGTGGCAAACAAAATTTCAGGTCCACAAGAAAACTCTATAACTAAAATGATTAAACAGTTCACTTACGAATGATCACTTCCCATAATCCAAAAACCATTAAGACTTGACAAACATCCTCGTCACACTAAATCCCCACTTTCCCGTTCCTATTTAGTTTAAAATTCAATGAAATATACTGCACAGCTCCAGAAAATCAATTTAACCATCCACCAGAAACCTGCAGAGATATTCTCCATAAATTCTTAATAGCTAGGACTCAGTAATTCCATAACTTAATACCAAAACAGCTAAAGTATTACGGTGATTTTCACATGAATAGAATTAAACCAGGGTTTAAGCTAGGGTTTAGCCAAAAGACAACTCTTTTGTTACGCCCAACAACTAATAATCAAAGACAAATCATTACTTTTGTCCTTGCGAAGAGCTCGCTGTTTCTTGGGCGCAAGCCACGTGGCCAAAGAGCGGTGCTGGGAGGAAACTGTGTATATCTTCACTCCGTTAATGGAGGTCGACTTCAAGCTCCCACCATGCAACGCCATTTTTTTCTCCTTTTCTCAACTTGAGAATTTAGTTTCTCCGGAAGCAAACAATAAAACCCTGTTCTTCTCCTTCCTTAAGAGTGTCACGCCTATTTCCCGCCGTCCTTGGCCTGAAGGAACCCGCAAAGAGTTGGCGGCGAGACTGTCGGTTTTTTAAGTTCTAAGGGGTTGTTTAGTCACATGACATGACCAACTATATTTCACGTTTAAGTAATAAGAAATAATTTAAAAATAGATTTGAATTTTAAAAGATTTAATTAATATTAAATATTATAAAATTAATTAAAATTTAAATAAATTTTAAAATATGAATTAAAGAATTTTTGAAATTTAATTAATAAAATTATTAATTAAAATTTAATTAATTTTTTAATTTATAAAATTGATTTACTAATTAATTAATAATCCGATTGATTGGATTATTAAAATAAATCAAATTTAAAATTAAAATCTAAGTTAAAAATATTAATCAATTTAAGATTTTTATACTTAAAATATATCATTTTACTTTTATTAATATTGAGTAATTTAAAATCATTCTAATTTTAAAAGTTTGAAGAAATTTTTTATTTTTAAAAAACATTAAATTTTAAAATCAAGTAAAAAATTTAAACAAAAGAACATTGATATTTACTTAAATTTTAAATTATCAATTTTGTTTATGTAAAATACATTAAATACATAAGGAATTTGTCTCTTTTTTAAATGTATTATGCTATTATCTCCCATCTATATACACACAAGTTTTATCATAAATTTATATTTTTTGAAATATTTGTAAATAATATTTGAAATTTAATTTTAAAAATAAATAATGTCTATAAAAAATAAAGTAATAATAAAATATAAAGTAAAATATATTTATTGACTAGGACGTATAAAATAAAAAATAAAAGGAAAAAAATTCTAAAAATTCACGAATTACTCTTATGTTTTAGAAATTATATTTTTCATTTCATTAAAAATTGCTATATTGTGTCAGTTTTCTATTTATGTATAATTATATTAAAATTTAAATTTTAAAATCCAAAGAATTTATACGTAACTACATAATGTTTATAAGTAATTAAACATAAAAATCAGATATTTTTATCACAAAAAATATGACACAAATAAAAGATTAATTACATTAAAAAATAATTAAATTTGAATTTTATTATATTTATTTTTTGAAAGAATTTTTATTATATTTAGTTAGTTTTTATTGATTATTACGAAATTTTAATAGAATATAACAGAAAAAGCATGGATCGATAACTAAAATAAATGATAATTGTGATTTCAAATAAATATACTCGTTGCTAATTTTAACTTCTATTTCATAGCACCAGTAGCAGCAGCGAGTTGCTTCTTGAGGTTGAGATTCTCGATTCCACAGGATGCCAACTTATCCTTGAGCTTTCTTGATGCCTCTTCATACCTTCTGTTCATAACATCCATCTCCTCCATGGCTTCCTTTTGTCTGAATCGAAAAGCATCCAACTTCGCCTGCGTCCCTCGCAGCCTCATCCTCAGTTTCACCTTTTCGTTCTTGTGCTTGTTCTCATCCTGTTATTAGTTTTGGAGGCAGCCCAGCAAACGATTCAATCAAATGATGCGGTTTTAATCTTAAGTTTGAATATGATAAAATGGGACTTGAAACACATTTTTAAAGGTGCTTCTTTTATGAAAGTTTGGTTAATAATGGAGAAGAAAAGCTCGAGCTTTTAGCAGCTGGAACATGTAGTTCGTGTATGCAAGTTTGCATGTTTAAGGGTAATGGCAGAAAGGAATGTATACGACACGATCATGCTTTGAACGGAGAGTAAAGAGATGAAGGAACTCACATTCTGCATTTTGGCTTCCATGCTAGATAGTCTGCTATTCAATTCCTCAACTTGTGCTTTTGCGCCAATTAACTGTGAAATAAGTATATTTCTATCGGTATAACTTAGAAGAAAGAGAGTTTAATTTTAGTTCAATTCAAAGTCAATCAATAAGTTAAATTTAATTTAATTAATTTTAAATTCAAATTTAAAGTTTTTAAATTCAGTTGAACTTATGTTTTTAATCTGATTTAATAATTTTTTTAAAGTCTAACTAATCATATGATAAATCAATCGTTACGAGCTTAGGGGTAGGGCATATGCACCAGTAAATTTATGGCAACCCACCTTGTCATCGCAATGTATTCTGATGAATTCTGCTTCAGCGGCGCTTCTCCTGTACTCTTCTATTTGCACCCTCAACTTGTCCCTTTCCTCCGTTATGTTGATTAGCTTGTTTTGCAGATTCTGCTGACAATTATGGTCATTTAGCAAGGGGAATAATCAATTTTCTTCGATCATCTGAATCAAACTACTTCAGCAAAAAAAATAGAAAAGCAAGAATAAAGGAGTGGAAGTTGAAGTTTTTTATAGTTTTGGCCTGGTTGAACTGAAAATTTCAAGGCAAATAGCAAAGTAAGCATGACAATTAGAAAACAAAACCTGCATCTCAGCCTCAAACTCTAAGCCTGTATCAGCGTCTTTAACTACTGTTAATAAGTAGTCTCGCTCTTTCTTGATGGCAGTGATTTCCGTCTCAAGCTCATCGACTTTCTCACAAGCACAACGGAGCTCTGCTGTAAGCCTATCAAACTGATGGAGGAAAAGAAAGGTATTAGTTAATCAAACATAAGACTGCTTAAATTGAACTAATCTTTTAAAATTTAAATCCAACTTAAAAACTATGTTAGTTCAAACTTTTATCTATTGATTTAAGATCTTGCCTCTTGAGAATGTTTGCTCTCTACATCATCTCTTTTCAGGTCACAATTCAGCTGATCAGTCTCTACCAGCTTTTCTATACTGGAAAATTAACACAAACAAAAGGAAGATTATTCAGAACTAAAAGGAAGGAGAGATGTCCAATATTGACGTCAAACGTTGAAAGCAAGGCAAGTAATAGACGACAAGTTACTCATCTGTCATGACTCAAGTTGGGAGGGGCATACAACATAGACGTTTCCTTAACAGAATTTCAAGTAAGTTATATATGAATGGGGGTGAGAATGAGATGAAGAAAGCCAGAATTTTCCAATCAACCAAAATAAAACTAAATAATTAAACCTGTGATAATAATAATGTTGTCTAAAATAATGTTGTATACTAATGAACAGTTTAAAGAAAAAAAGAAATTTAAAAAATATTAACCAATAATCATAAAAATCACTAAATTGATGACTTGTTAACTTATTTTTATCAAGTAATATGCATATATTTTCAAATACTATTTAAATTTACCTTATATTTGATATACAGGAATAATTTAAACAAATATTAACTATATTATGTAGTTGGTTCCATGATAAATATATATACATATCTAACTGCATCTTTAGGTATGTAAGAATTGATCACCAACCTGGATTTTTTTTCCTGGCTTGTATTTTCTTCATGATACAGTAATTTTTCCTTGAGCGTTTCACATTCTTGCAGGCAGGACTCCAAATCACTTCTCACCTGAAATTACCCAAGCAGGATCATAAAGAACCACTGTCAGTTATGTTCCAGTAAATCTTGAAAGCCGATACAGACATGTCTGTCCAATTCAGAAACCAAGTGCCTGCGCATACTTTCATTGATGTCAAAATAATCTTACAATTTTTCAGTATGTGAATGCAACAAAAATTTCCAACAAACACTAAACAAGAAACCTTTTCTTATCAAAGATTATTTGAAGTAGTCGTACAGGGGCTGATTATTTAAAGTCCTCAAATAGTATCGTCTTTTTTGGGTTACCTCTGAGAGTTCTTTCGATAGTGCCGTTATCTCTGCGTTATGTAACTTTGCCTGCTCCTCTATGGCTTCAATTGAGACTTTCTCCTTAGCAAACCATATGGCCTTCTCTTCCTCCATCTCCAAAAGAGAATCAGAGAGTTGCTGCAAAATCATCAACAGTCTCATAAGCAAATTTAGGAACAAACGTTGAAGATGATTCAAAGAAGTAAAATATCAGAAGTAAAAGATCTTTCTCTTATGTTACCATTGCTAGCTCTTCCTTTTGCTCCTCCAACAATTTAATCCTACTTTCCATGTTTTTCTCATTGCATGCAGATTCTTCCAGCTGAAGTCCCTGAACAAGGAGAGTAGGACGATGATATATAATGTCAAACACTGGAAAACATATACCACAAGAACCAAGGGAGATGTAAATTGAAAAGTAAGGTGAAACTTACAAGACGTGAAATCTCTTCCTGCAACAAATTCAATTCTGCATTTGACAATTTCAACTTTTCTGTCACTGCTTCCAAATCTGAACTTAAAGTTTCATTTCTCAATATAGCTTCTTCCTTTTCTTTCTGTGCAATCACAACTTCCTCTTCCAGAGAAGCAATAGTCGTTTCCATCTCAAATGCAAGCACCTCCAGCTTTTTGTAGTCTTCCTAAGAAGTACAAAGTTCATAATGAATGAAGAATGAAAAGAAAAGAGATGAAGCCATCCACACGCTGAAAGTGGACACGGGCACCCCGGGAAAAATTCTTAATAACCTTTAGCTAGAGCCATATCCATCCTCCAGGTTGGAGGCAAAGAAACTATGAAATGGCAATGCAAAATGTAATAGTAATCCAAGCATCAGCGCACTGATGTTAACACAATTCTGGAAAATGGCATCATCTCCTTCAAAGATAATAATAGATGTTTAATGACATCGTAAAAATATGGCCATGATTTTTTATTCAAAGCTTAAAAGTTGAATGCCAGAATGCAGCAGCAAATAGAAAGATCAATGTCATCGATAACAAGTAGATTCACAAAGATTATGTTAGCATAATATCATAGTGCTCCCCATGCTTAAAAAAGACAGACTTTTGGAAAGGGCACTTAGGTCAAGCATGAACATAAAATGCTGAAAATTCACTTTCTTGAGCTTTCACATTTAAGCATATGAACAACAATGACTGCCAAAGTTAATGGCGGATTGCATCAAGCAATCACCTGCATTGTCTGCTCGAGTGAAGATGAAATCTTTGCCTTTTTAGGATCAAGCACTTTTGAACCCCTCTCGACAACTGAATCGCGTCTTCTACCAGCAATTGATTCCCGTTTGCTAATATCACGCTCAAGAAGAGTCTTCTGGCCATGCAATCTTTTGACCTCCCTTTCAGCAGCTGCTTTCTCACCCTACAAATAACAGAATTATATGGAAAGATGACAACTTAATTTTGGAAACCGTTATTTTATGCAGCAAAATTAACGAATATAACAAAACCTCAAGTTTGGTTTTGTCCTGAACAGCATTCCTAAGCTTGAACTCGGTCTCTTTCAACTTCACTTTCGTTTTCTCAAGATCTTTCCTCAAATTTTCCTTTTCTTTGGCCAAGGAACACGATGTTAAACATGATATCTCCCTTTCCATAGCTTCAATTTGTGATAATAATTCTTCCTTCTCCAAATCCTGTTGCATTCCAAGTTCCTGCACCGATTGAACAAGTAGAGAATGGCATCGCCAAACTATTAGCTCACTGATAACTTTGTGCATCAAAATAATGTTGTTTCTAAGTCAACTATTTGATGCCTTTATGGTAAAATCCAGTCCAGCACAAAGGGGGCTTACCCTCAGGGAATCTTCATATTTTTTAGCATCATCTCCAAGTTCTTGTATCTGTTTCTGAAAATCAATTGATTGATTGTGCAAAAGAAGCTGCATTTGAGAATACAAACAATGTATCACATTCTAGAAAACAATAGTCCGTACATCAGTAATCTTTCATAGCAAAATCAAAATAAGCCAATGACTTCACCTTCTCAGTCTCAATCTCTGCAATTTTCTGGTTCGTAAAGCAAACTACCTTTTCATAATTACTGAATATCAGCTTTTCTTCATGAGAGGCCTGGGAAATCAAAGCCTTCAAATCCTGCATTACACCACATAGCAGTTAATCTAGGAATGATTACATACTCAAGTGCCATAGATTTGATGAAAGTATACCAACAACAAAGAATAATCATTTCAAAACAGTAGACTTCTCAAATGGAAAATCATTGAGTTTTCCAAGAGCACTCACAGCTAAGACATTACATATGGTCGAAAAGCTCATGAAAGCTTCATTCATAAGTGAGGACACACTATCAACAACTTCAACAGAGTTCTTGACTTCCAGTGCTATGCCTTCGATCTCCACTGAAAACTATATCATTAAATCAACATCATCTCAAAATAAGGAAACAGAACTCAGATTCTCCAGACTGAGATATAGCTTTGTGATTATTTATAGGTAATGATAGAACATTTTAGAGTAAGGTTGATGTCAGTATCCTCAGAGATGAAAAGATAAGCAGTGGACACATACATCATTTCTTCTGGAAGATTCATAAGAAGCAAGTTGTTCGCGAGCAGCCCTAGCCTCTTCCCTTGCAATTTGCAACTCATCATGAAGCTGCAAAATGGAGGGAGGAAACCAAGCACAATTTTAGAGTTCATTTTGACAAAATTTAGTGCTACTCCTAAGTGGAAGTGCAAGTAGAAGACGCTGTAGCAGTACGCCAACAACGTAGAGTAAACAGCAAATTCATCAACCATTGACAGAAACTTTACCTCTTCAAATTTCTCCCTTGCACGTATATTTTGCTCAGTTGCAAGTTCAACACCACTATTTAGATTGTGCTGGCTTGAGGACTTCTCCATTTCTAATCTTTTAATCTGCAAAATGCATGATAATATGAAATTTTAAGATTGCATAAGAGGTCAAAAAGGGTAGTAGATGCCGAACTAAAGGGTAGAATTTATAAAACCTAACAATAGAAAAGGACAACTGAAAACATAGAAAATGAAGGTGATGAGGCTTAAGGGAGCAAATAAATAAAACAGAAACAAACCTTTTCTTGGAGTTGTTTTATCACAAAAATGGCTTCTGACTCCCTTACGTTTATATTTTTGTCCATATGGCAGATACTATCACAGCCATCATTTGTGGAACTACCATCATGTTTTATACATTGGAACGAATCAATCTCAATCAACTGTCTTGTCAAGCAATCAATATGTACCGCACTCATAGTTCTCTGAATAGAACAATGGACAAATAAAATCAGCAATATAAGTAATATGATATCTGGGAAAGATGATCCAGGGGGAACAGTAGTAACCTGTGTTTCTGACTTTAAAAACAACTCCTCATATTCTGCTTCCATTTCCAGCACTTCATGGTCGTCCTGATAGATCAATTTGAGATTAAGGCCTCAAATGAGCAGAGAAACAATGCTAAAATGAAGAGGAATGTTACAAACCACCGGAGAGTTTTTCTTCTTAGGTGGCACCTTTTTCCTATTTGTTACATGCAATAACGCACAAGGATTAGGTAAAAAAGCTTCTTCCAGTGGTGGACAGTAGCGATCTTCCTGTGGTTGCCAAACGTCATCCTGAGCGTCAGTTTCACTTAACAACTCCTCAAAAGGAAGAAGTGGTCCCACATCACGACTAGTCTTCATGGGATTTACAGTCGATGGCCTTGATATGATATTGATATCCACCTATAGAAGATACAATATTTTGAAGCCTCGTGTATCAGTAAGGAATGATAAATTCCTATAAACAAGCATAAATGAGTGAGAATGGACTTTCCATAAAAGTAAAACAACCTCTTGAAGAGATTCCCGAGAAAGATTGCCTGGACACCATGTATCCCTCCTCTTTCCCTGCATTAGCAAACAATAAACATCATGAAGACAACATAGGTGGGTAACCTTGTGCTGGAAGAAGTTACTTCCAAAAGAATACCAAATGGCGGATATGTCACTGAGAGAACAATATGCAGCATAAGTGAAACACCGATAGCATATGTGGTAAAAACATACTGCAGACAATCAATTTCTGACACAATAATTATCAATAATTATTATAGCTGCTGAAACCAGAACGGCGGCACTGTTCTTTTCCCTTCCAGTCCATGCATGCTGAATATAGTTGTTACTTTGAATGTGTTTCAAATTTATCGTCTGGGGAAATTGCTACAATGATATTTTTCATACGTCAAGTATACAGAGTAAAATAATGGAAATTGCTAAAATGATTTTAACTTCCACCTTTCAACTGCATATCTAGAATACGGATGACAAAGGGGAGAATAATGAAAGTATACTTTGGTCGAAATTCCTATAGCTGAATTTAGATTAAACAGAAAAAACTCTTCCAAATAGAAGAAATTAAGGACCTCGATACCAACACCCCAGGCTATAAGTCTTTTTGAGTTAAAAGGTGTCCCATAATGCTTACCACCACAGTACAAAATGACCTCAACTTCAGTAAGAT